>VANL01000308.1:0-42189 GCA_006352455.1 Brachionus sp. 'Tiscar' | reverse complement strand
TAACTATTTTTTTAATTGCAAAAAAACAATATTTTTATTTTTTTCAGTTTGATTCTAACTTTTTGTGACATACTGTATTTACTAAATATTTGTAAATTAAACTATATCCATTCACAACTTTAATTCAAGACTAGTAAGTTTCCACGATTAATTAAATTCATGATAAAAGTTTATTTTTCACCCATTTTTGACAAAAATTTCAGCCGTATTATTTTAGTCTTTTGAAAATTTTTAAATTTAATCCAGAAAAATTGTGAAAATTTAAAAATGTAAATTTAAATAAAAATTTCATTTTATTTTTTTGAATTAAAATTTTTTTTATAACGGTCAAACAACAAATTTTGTCATGAAATTTTACAATATTTAAAAATATGACAGGAATGTAACGCTTTTTAATTTTTACAAAAATTTACCCAAAATAATGAAAAATTATCCCATTTTACGTAAAATCTTTTAGTTTGACACAACATTTTATGTAAATTTTTGTATAAATTAAATGCGAAATATCATCTGTAGGTTTTATAAAAATTAAAAATACAACCACCTTATAAAGATCTAATTTATTATTCTAAAAGCGAGCCGAAAATAAATGAATTGGATAAAGAGTTTCAATATCCAGAAATTGTACAATTATAGAATATTTATGATGTTAACCTACCTCATATTTCTAAAAAATTTAAAAAATAAAAATTTTCAAAAACCAACAATTCTATTCAAAAGAAAAAATATAAAATTTTCAAAATATTTAAAAAACCCTTTTAATAATTGAAAATTATTATTTATTTCATATACATGAAAAATATCTATTTAAAATCTTAGAAAAAAAAATTTCTTAAATATGATAATTTTTTTTCAATAACTTTCTTTTTCTTTTGATAAAATTTTTTTCTAAAAATCCAATAATTTACTCAAATAAAATTGCAAAATAAAATTTAAAATAGAACCTAGTCTATACTCGCATAGTTTTTATATGATTCTTGCATTCAGAAAAAAATTGGCATATACTCGTGTTTAATTTAAATTTAGCATTATTTTATTGCAAAGAAAACCTAGATAAATACTGTATCATTTAGTAAATATTTTTATTCAAATCTTAGTCATAAAGAAATGGGTGATCTGGATACAGAAATTCTTAATCACATTAAAACAGAATTGGTTAACAAGTTCAAAAATATTGATGATGAAATTCTAAATTATATTCTTGAATCGATAAATCTAAGCAAAGATGACTTTGAGACTGTTGATGATGTTGAAGAAACAATTGGATCTCACCTAATTGAAATTGGTGATGAAAAATCTGCCACTGATCTGTGCTCAAAAATTTTCTTTTTACTCAAACCGTAAGTAAAAAGTTGCTATTAAATATTTCTAAATAATTATAAATAATTTTCAGGAACGGAGTTGAAAATGAAACAAATGGTGTTCATTTGGATGTAAAAAAGCTATCTAATCCGATTCAGATAGCGTCAACCACAATTGATTTGGAAAATGAAGTGAACAAAAAATTTGAATCCATGTTTGACTATAAGAGAGAAAATATAACCTATGTAAATACCAAAAAATTGGAAAAAGCCGAAGCTAAATTGAAACAAAAAATGGACAAACGTGAAGGAAAAAGCACCATTGATGTATTAAATTATGATTCATCGAAACTAGCCTCGGCTAGTCAAGCCATTAGCCGAAAAGCTGAGAACCAAGATTCTACCTCTAGATCATTTGATATTTCCATAGAAAATTTTGACATTGCATTCGGAAACAAGTTAGATCAAATTTGATTAAATTTTTATGCTCTTAATAAGACTATATTTATTAGGTCTTTACTAAATGGTGCCAATTTAACTCTAGCTTTTGGACGAAGATATTGCTTGATTGGACGAAATGGAATTGGGAAGACAACTTTGTTGAAAATGGTAAGCACTCGCCAGCTTAAAATACCATCACATATTCGAGTACTGCATGTGGAGCAAGAAGTTCATGGTGATGATACCCTAGCTATAGATAGTGTTTTAGAATGTGATGAAAAGAGACGCTATCTGCTAAAAAGAGAAAAGGAAATAAACGAGAAATTGCATTCAGAGTAATTTTAGAAATTTTCTTAATTTATTTAAATAAAATTTTTTTTTTTCTAAGAGAATCAAAAAACGATATGGAACTTAACAAAGAATTGGAAAAAATTTTCCAAGAATTAGAGGCCATTGAAGCTGACAAAGCAATATCCAGAGCGGCTAAAATTCTATGTGGTCTAGGCTTTAGTCCAGATGAGCAAAAAAAAGCCACTAAGTAAAAATTTAATTTTATGAAAGAATTATAAAAATAAGAATGTGAATTTTTTTTTAAAGAGAATTTTCAGGAGGATGGAGAATGAGACTTGCGCTTGCCAGAGCTTTGTTCGCTCGGCCTGATTTGCTGCTTTTAGACGAGCCTACAAACATGTTGGACCTGAAGGCAATCATTTGGCTAGAAAATTATTTGCAAGTAGATAAAATTTAAAAAAAATTTTATTTTTTGTAATTTTAATTAAAAAAATTAAGATGTGGCATGGCACTCTGCTGATTGTGAGTCATGATCGCAGTTTCTTGAACGCAGTAGCCCAGGAAATTCTTTATTTGCATAATCAAATCATTGAACCATTTCGAGGAAATTATGAAAACTTTCTTAAAACTCGTAACGAAAATCTCAAAAATCAACAACGAGAATATGAAAGTCAGCTCGAATACCGACAACATATTCAAGTTTTTATTGACAGATTTCGTTACAATGCCAATCGAGCTTCTCAGGTACAAAGCAAGATAAAAATGCTCGAAAAATTGTAAGCCAAAAAAAGACAATTAATTTTGTTTTTATTTTATTTTTATTTCTAAAATTTAAGACCTGAGCTAAAACCTATCGAAAAAGAAAAAGAAGTTCATTTCAAGTAAATTAATTATTTTGAAATTAAAATACGGATTCATCAATGAAATATTTAGGTTCCCTGATGTGGAATGGATGAACGGAACTATTCTAAGACTCGATGAAGTTGACTTTTACTATTCAAAAGAGCGCTACATTTTTAAAAATGTTGATATTTCAGCAACCATGGACTCACGAATTTGTATAGTCGGAGAAAACGGTTCTGGAAAGACTACACTCTTGAAAGTTTTAATTGGGGAAAATGAACCTAAAAATGGCATAAGACATACACACAGAGCTTTGAGGCTTGGTTATTTTACCCAACATCATATTGATGGACTTAACATGGCCTTAAATAGTGTCGAGATCATGCAGGAAAAGTATCCTGGTCGACCAATCGAAGAATATAGAGCTGAATTGGGAAAATTTGGAGTAATTGGCGATATGGCTTTGCAGCCAATTGTTAGTCTCTCAGGAGGACAGAAAAGCAGAGTTGCTTTTGCACTTCTTTCCATGCTCAGGTTTTTATTCAAAAGTAAGTTTTGTCCATTAGAAAAAAATTAATTTTTATTTCTTTAAAAGACCCAATTTTCTTGTGCTTGATGAACCTACAAATCAGTAAGGAAAATTTTTTTTTTAATTTCAGCCTGACTATTTATTTTATTATTTTTTTAATAGTTTAGACATGGAAACTATTGAAGCATTAGGAGAAGCGTTGAATAAATTTGGCGTAAATAAATTTAATTTTAGAAAATTTTCTTAATAAGCTAGACATAATATTGTTTGATTAAAGGGTGGAGTTATTTTGGTAAGCCATGACGAAAGATTAATTCAAATGATTTGTAAGGAACTTTGGCTGTGTAGAGATGGTAAAGTTAAATCTATCGAAGGCGGATATGACGAATATAGAAAATTAATTGAATCCGAACTGGAGTATTAATATATTTTGTCATTTTTCAGAGT
The DNA here is from genome assembly GCA_006352455.1 of Brachionus sp. 'Tiscar'. NCBI lineage: Eukaryota > Metazoa > Rotifera > Eurotatoria > Ploima > Brachionidae > Brachionus > Brachionus sp. 'Tiscar'. The sequence continues at coordinate 38,337 of VANL01000308.1, read as the reverse complement.
TTTTTTTAAACTCAATAATTTATTAAAATAAATTTATTTTCAAAAAAATTCTGACTCTATTTTTAAACTTTTTTAAATTTTTTTAAAATAAAAACTAAACTAAACTCAATTAAAACTAATGCTACTTACTAATTTAATTATCAGACCTTCACTAAAAATAAAAAAATAAAGTTAAATCAGTTAAAGTAAAATTAAAACAAAATCATAAACGATAAGAGCTACAGGAAAAAAAAAATTTCACAATGGAGCTGGGAATTCGTTTCATCAAAGCCCGCTACATATTCTTCATTCAGTCTGACAACCATTGGAGCAGAATGAATCTAACATATCAATTGGGACATTGCCAATTCCAGCTGGACAAATGTGCAAAATTCACTTAAAGTTAAATAAATTTTAATTCAAATAAATATGCTCCGATAGTTATGTAAAATACAAAGGTCCCCGATTGGTGATAGCGATTTTATCTGGAAATCTATTGAAGAAAAGTAAGAAAAAAAAAGTTGAGAGAAGTTTTTAGTATTTATGGGGACTTGGTTGTGAACTAAAAAGTTTTATCTAAAAACAGTTTTGTCAATCTTTTCATCTAGATTTGGTCTTTATTGCATAAAATAGAATAAATGATATTAAGAAATATGCAAAGTTTATACCTCTGTTTGAAACCTTGCAATTAGAAATGGTTGAAAAACTTTACATGAAACACAAATTATTCTTATTTTTATAAACAATGGTTGAATTTACCAGATAAAATTAGTTTAGCATTTCATACAAATTAATAATTTCAAATTATTATTCTATTATTTAAAATTCAATTATTTATTAATTTGTTTTTAAGAAAAAAGCAAAAATAATTTTATCTGTTTTGGTCATGGCTTATGAGAATGGAATCAGCCGTAAATACTTTCTCATTCCTTCAGTATTTTTTGCCCATGAGGCTTTGATCTAACTAAAATTAATAAATAAATATTTTAACTTGAGCATAAATCTAATTTTGAGTTACTTGTTTTATTATTAATTATTTTTCGAAAATTAATAAAAAATAGTCTAAAATTGATATGACTAGAAGATTTAATACAAAAGTACTACTAGTTATTTTAATTAAGGTCCCATTTTTTGTTTGACAGTATCTTGATTAAATTGAGTATTTCCTAAGTCATTGTTTAAGGTATTTATTTATCTTATTTTCTAGGTATTTAGCTTATATATTCGCTTTGTAGTGGTTTTAGTAATAAATATTGTTTAGATGAGTTACCTACAGTAAATGCTACCTATTTGATCTAACTAGGCAATTGATTTAAATCAAAGAAAGACGTATCACCGAGATTTTATGCAGACTTGAACATAATTTATTTAAAAATTATAAAATAAACATAGTTGAGTCTTCTGAAAATGATTATTATTTATTAAAGGTAAACAACTTCAAATGAAGATTACTAATATTTTTAATTAAAACAAAATTGATTATTATAAATATATCAAAATAAAATTTTTTAATATTAATTAGAAAATATAATATTTAAATTAAAAATATAAAACATTTAATTTTTGTAGAAATCATTGAATTTATTCAAAAAATTATTTTTTTATTTTATAAAAGAAAATTAAAAACCAAATTAATTATATTGTCTATTTACAATTTAAAACTAAATTAAGAAAATTTCTCCTCAAAAAAATAAATGAATCTATTAATGTATAGTTTTCTATGAGACTAGTAGATTTTTTTAATACTCAATTAGTGCATATTAGTCTTTAAAATCTTATTCATTAGCTTTTGTCCACTTAGTTTTATGCTGTTCTCGTCCAAAGCCTTCGTCATAGTTTCCTTTCTCTTTAAACATTTGAATTAAATGCGGTTTACAATAAAAAAGTCCTTCCAATGCAGTAAAATTTCCCAGTCTAAAATGCAAATTTAGCTTCTAAATATATTGATGAAAAAATTGTCATTTACTTTAATGTTCCCTTGCAATGAGCACATCTAAAACAGCCTCGGTGAAATGATTTACCATCAATGTTTATTTTTTCCATTGGATAAACTGCTTTTGAGCACACAGGACACTTTTCGCTTGTCATTTTTCAATTTATCTAAAACAATTAAATAAGAGAGTTTAAATTTTAGCACGATACAAAATTTATGCAAAAATATTGTTCATTCAACAATTCAAATATTTTATTTGAATAAAATTAACAATTGAATAAATAGCCAGTATTTTTCCAAAATAGCTAAATATCGGCTAATTAGAAGTTGTATATTATTAAGCTAAATAATTTCATGAATAATTATTAAAATTTGTGTATCAGTGATTTAAGTTTAAACTTGATTATAAACTAATATTTTATTCAATGTACTTAGCTTAGCCTAAAACATATATATATATGTAGTTGTTCTAGATAAATTTCAACACAATTATAAATTTTTTCTAGGCAAATAAATCCGAATAAAAGAGTACTCATTCAGAAATCTAATTATCTTAATTCATGATCTTATCTTATCTGAAAATGTACCTTTTTTATAGAAATTTTCGCTTGGATTTACTTATTAAAACGATATCCTTTGATTTAAGCTTAAATACTGTGGCTATCTCATCAGACCATATTAATTAACCTATTTTATTGCTACGTGGATACTTTGGCTTAAGTTAATACTTTGTATATTGAACACTTTTTCAAAAATCGCCTCAGATTTTGGCCTCTGAGCAAAAAACAAAGCATGCAGAACGTTTATTATGATTTCTGTCTGGTCTGTTCTATATATCTCATCCTAAAATGTTTAAACAATATTTTTTTTTACCTTGACCCAAAATTTTTACTGAATGTTGCATAAGGCGTTCTTAAAGCGTTCTTATTAATTTTAAGCAAATAAAATAATTGATAACTAAACCGAATTTTGATTATAAATACAAATATAAATATCATTAAAAGGCGTTTTGATAAGAATGATATTTAGATGCTTAAAAATAGAATTCTAAAATTGAAAATTAGATTGAACACATTAAGCTGTAAGTGGAATAAAATTTATAAAGTTCAGGTAATTCGAATTGGATTAAGAGATGGATTAAGCAAAATTTCAATAAAAAAATAATCTCATTTCTAACTTTTTTTAGATTCAATTTAAAAAAAATCGCTTTTTTTTATTAAATCATGCTCTAAAAACATAAAATGAAAATTGAAAATTGTGCTTTTTAAGAATATATGATTTATTGAAATTCTAAATAATTTTGATATTCAAATTTAACTGAAATTTAAATAATAATCAAAATTTTTTGAAACTAAAATTGTATATAAAGGCTCGTGCTATAAATCGTTACTTAAAAAGGATCGAAATAAGGACGCGTTCTTTAAAAAAGCATTCCCATTCCATTTATTCCATCCCACAGAATGAATTGGTATGGATGAGTAGGTAATAAATTGTAAATGCTGTTTTTTAAGAATGCGTTCTTGTTTCGAGAACGGAACACTTCATTTTAGCAAGATCCACGGTATTTTTATTGTTTCTAGGTAATTTTAATTTAATTCTGTTTTAATAATCAGTTTTTTATCTCATTACTTGACTTTCTTTTCCAGAGCTAAAATATTTTATTCTTGCAAAACATTTTTACATTGTTTATTATTTTATGCATTCAATAATTTAATAATTACTTGCCTCAATCTATTGGAATTATATCCTTTGAATCAAACATATTTTTGGTTTCCTAAACTTTAGCATGAAAAATCGAATGAAAAAGAATAAATTTTTACTTATCATTATAAAATGTTCAGGTTTTTTCTAGCTTTTTTTTTCTCCCTAAATTTCTTAATGAGGCTAGAATTTTTTTCAACTAATAAATAATAAAATAATTAATTCGATTTTGAACAAAATTTTAACTTTAAAGTCTAATTTGTATAAAAAAATATTGCTTAACCATAAATAATTAGATAAAGTAAAAAAAAAACTTTTAAATGTAGCATAGGATTAAAATTCCGAAATAAAAAGCGCTGATTCAACAACCGAACATAACATAGCTTTTAGTTTGATGATAAAATTTTTAGATAAATACCCTTAAGAATCTATTTTGTTGCATTAGCCTAGACAAAATTATCTTTATTGAAAAATTGATTTAACTTGAATATGCTAGACTAAATTTTTTAGTTAAATATTTATTAAAAAATTCCCTAAATAAGACTTTAAGTTTGACTAAGCAAAGATTCTAGAATATAGGAAAACATTTTTAAAAGTTGTGACAAAAATTTCAATCTTTCTACTTTAAATAAGTTCATATAATTATCCGACCTAATACCTAATATTTTCATTCAAATAGATAAATTCAAACTCTAAAAGTTAAAAATAATTTCTTTTATCAACGCTAAAGATATATTATGTTTTTCAATATTTAATAACTTATTCTAGTATAATTTATAATTTTCTTAATTAGATTTTATATATCTAAAATTTTTCATTGCACTTAAATACCTAACCCCATCCAATCGACCAGTATTTCTAGATGAAAATTCATTGGCATAATCTCATTTGAGAATATATGTTATTCTAAATCAAACTATTCGAGATACTTAATGAAATTTATTCAGCATTTTTGTTAAATATTACGGTTGTGTTAACAATTTTTTGATTAATTTTTACGGCTGCATCTTTATTTTTATGAAATTAACTTTTATTTTTAAATGTGTTCAGTCATTAAAAATAAATTAATAAAAAAAACTGTATTTAAAATTTTTATTATTCAAGTATGAATCAAGATATGGTCTAAAAAATTGTATTTTTGTAAAATTTTTTATTTGAAAAAAGACAAGCTTGGTTCAGTCAAAAGAAATTTTTCTTAAGATTAATAAAATGCATTTTTTTGATTGAAAAATTAAACTTTGAATTGGTCCAATTTTAAAATTAAAAAATTTATATATTTTTAAATATTACACAATGATCAAAAACCTATTTCAAAAAGACTATTTTGGATCCAATTTATTTGCTCTATTAGCATTCATTATGTTAATTTTGGCAATTCCGATTGTAACACGCTATATGGTTACAGTTAAAGGACATTCTCCAAAATATTCTTTTTCATTAAACCTTAATTATTAGATAAAGTGAAAATAAAAATTTTTTTTTAATTTTCTTTTTTTGGTATATACACCCTTTTTTATTCGCTTTGTCATTTTACCCTACACAATTAATTATGAATTCTATTATAGAAAAAATATTCATTTTAATTTTTCTGCTTAAAATTTCATAAAATATTCATAGAATGCTTTAGCAAAGAATGCAAATAGAAAATACAGACAGTTTGGAAGCTAAAATGGAGAGTGACGAATTTAATAGGCACAATCAATATGAGACCGATGACAAAGCTGACTTGTACGATTTGTTCAAGAAGAACTCATTTTTTCTTCATGTCGATAGACCATCAATAAAGAAGCTTTTGAATTATGACTTAACAGGCAAAACCATAATTGATTATGCATGTGGTTCCGGTAGCTCCACGCGTACTTTGGCTGATTTTAATGCACATAAAATATATGGCGTGGACATATCTCCACAAATGATCAAAAAAGCAAAGAGCTTATCTTTTAATAATGATAAGTACAATAACATTGCATATTTTGCCGCTGACTGTTCGACCAAACTTAAAATAGGTCAGTTTGATATTGTATTTTCATCACATTTGCTGGAGTATGCTGAAACAATTGAGAGATTGGAAGGTTTCGTCGAGTCCATGTTCAATTCACTAAAACCAGGGGGATTTTGCTGCGGTCTAATGGACAATGGTTTCCTTGATCCTAAATGTTTTAATCTTTTACGCAAATATGGTTTCGAATTTATCAGAGATAATGAAAAGACTCAGACAGTTAAATTTTATCACGGTGATGCGAATAATGGTAGGTTTTTATTCCAAGTAATTAATTACTTCTGGCCCCCAGAAGTATTCGAGCAGAGTTTTGCCAAATATGGCTTTGAGAATTTCGAATGGGTTAATCCAAGTCTTGATGAAAACTATGTTGATGCCGATGGTTTTTATGATGATTACTTCAAATATCCGCCAATTATTTTGTTCAAAGCTATTAAGCCTTTAGAATAATTAATTTTTTAAAATTAAAAAATATTTTTTAAACAACATAAAAATAGCTACAAATTAAAAAAATTTCTTAGCGAATTTTTGAGGTCTTTGTTTTTTAATTAGATGTATTGTGGCGTTTTTATTTGACTTAACTAAAATTAAAGTAATAGCTCAACGTTTAAGCAATATTTAAAATATTTTTTAGTTTATTCTTTTTTTTTTTTAATTTGTATAAAAAAGTCTTTATTTACAGTACAAGTAAATATTAAACCCAAAAGGTAAAATAACAAACAGGAAACTTAAAAGTGGGATATCTTATATTTTTGTTTCATTTAGATATAAACCTGATTATATTTTTTATTTTTATTTTTGTTTAAATTAAATAAATATTTTCTAAATCAAAATGAAATTGAATTTTTAATTTTTTTTCATTTATTGCTTAAAATTTATCGGTAAACATAGAAATATTAGTTTTAATAATTTATAATAATTTTCCAAGCAAAAATAAACTTTTATGCATTTAAAAATATGTTCTTCTTTATAAATGGGATTTGGAATTCATAATTCATTTCTATCCTTCTTTGTTTAAGCACCCTGATTTAATAATCTGATCTTAGTTTTTATGTAATAACAATTTAATTGAATTAGCTTGAAAAAATCTTGACTATGGAATATTTTCTCAAAGAAATCCCAACTTTTGCTCTAAATCTAACAAAAAAATTGAAAATTTAATCAAATTAAAATTAATTTCTTTATGAGTGTAAAGAATATTTTTAAACAATTTCGATTTTTCCATATGATAAAATTAAAAACAAAATTATTATCCTTAATTTTTTTAAACTAATTTAAATGTTTTTTTGAAAAAAGTTTGGCATTTAAATTCAAGTAAGTTTGATATTAGTCATCCATAATTTAGAAAATGCGAGAAAATGGTGAAATTTATTAAAATATTTAAATTTTGAAAAAAATTAATTTAAATAGTATCAAAAATAATTGCTTCAACTTATTTAATATTTTAAAATGGAACACACGGCAGACCTCAAAATTTTTAAGGCTTCTTTTAATACTTTGAATTCATTTCGAAAAAAAAAACATATTTTTGTTTAGTCTTTAAAATTTCATTTTAAAATTTTTTGAATACTTTTAGAATTATTTTATTTTTAAAAATATTTTCATGAAATTTTTTTTAAGTAATATTATAAATCAATCGATTGCTCTAAATCTCTTCTGCAAAGAGAATATGTTTGATTGATTTAAAGGTCTTTCCTTTTTATACTTAAAGTGTCTCTAAGATGAGTACTTTAAAAACCCAACTATTAGTTTGTTCAATATGTTTTTTCGTTTTTTTCAAGACTTTGCTAATTCATTGAAAAATAAAATAGAATATTATTATAAACTAAAATAATTTCCTTCGCTAGAAATACACATCTCCCATCTTTCTGGCAGCATTTTAGCCCTTGCTCGTAGAAGCTGGCTGATTTTGAGATGAAATATTGACTGATGTTTTTTTTTTTATTTTTTCCAAGCCTGAGTAACTTTTTTCACTGAGGGAGAACTGCACGGTTCGGAACAAATGGTAATCTGAAGGAGCCAAGTCTGGTGAATAAGGTGAGATAAGACTTCCCATACATGTGGTCTAACATTGTCATGTAAAAGAATCACTTCTCGCTCCCCTTTTGATCTGTGTGGTCGTTTTGCTTCCAAAGCGTGGCTCGTGAATCAATTGTTGTGAATAAAAGTAATCGTTTGCTTGGATTGTAGTAGCTCATAATAGATGATACCCTTCTGATTCCACCAAACTCAAAGCATGACCTTTTTTCCATAAATTTCGGATTAAAAATAAGTAATAATGGCGCTTTATCAGAATCGATTGTAGACATGGTTATCGAAGTAGATCCACTTTTCATCTCTAGTTACGATTTTCCATAAAAAACTCTTTTTTCTGCCTAGACAAGAGAAAAACACAAATGTTCAATTTTGATTTCTGATAGTTTATGCAGGAATCATTTACTGGTCTTTTGAATTTTTCCTAATGCTTTTAATTTTTTCCAAACAGTGCCATTTGTTAGAGACATCTCTTTAGCAAGCTGTCTGATCAATTTAATTCTCATCTTTGGAATTTTCTATCCTTGCAAACAAGAAACATTTCTAGATTTTTTATAATTATAAATATATTTATAGAGTCTAATATTATATCAACTATCATTATTCCCACAATTATTTTTCATGATGTCAAAGCATAAAAAAATTATTTCTAGTTACTACATGGCAGATGGTTCTACAAACAATAAAATATTGTACAAATTTATGCAAACAAATTCAAATCTCGACAAAAAATGTGAAATTTAATGCATAATTAAATCAAATGTTTTTAGGAAAATAAATTTTCAGTTTATTTGATTTTCAGTAAAATTTGAAAAATTTTTTAATATTATCTAAAATGAAAATTTTTGGGCGCAATTTAATTAACCATTTCTAAAGCAAACGTATTGCTTATTTTCGCTATTATTAGAAACAAGAAAAATTTAAGTTTTTCATGATTCATTAATTTTCTTTTGTTACTTTTTTTACTAATCTTTTTTTTTTTAACTTATGAAACTCAATTGTTTTCTATTTGTGATCACTGGAGAAAATGAAAAATATTTTTATGCAGATTTAAAATTTTTTCTTTAAAAAAAGCTATCACTCAGTAAAATTATTCTAATTATTTTTAAAAATATTTTGGGTTAAAGAAATACAAAAAAATACTTGTCGTTTATATTACTATTAAAATTGAAACATTTTTAATTTTAAATTCAAGAATGTATTTAGTTGTCTATCTGAATTTTATATTTCAGAATAAATTAATTAAATTAGATAAAATGAGTAATTTCAGAAAAATGTAATTTTTATCAACATTATTATTAATAATTTCTACGATGGGATTAATCTCGTAATTATAATATAATTAATCCATTTTAAAAATTATTTTCAATTATAAAAAAATTATGAAGGAAATAGTCTATATCCAAAATATAGGTTTTTAAACGAACAATTCAAATTCATCAGCAAAAGATTTCTACAAGACAGACAAGACAGAAACCTTTGGTAGATCATTCATATGGAAATCCATCAAGAACAACTTTTTTTCTCTTTGACTGAAAGGTCTTTGATTTAGTCAAGAATTTTTCTTTTTAAGTTTTCAATGTAAAATATTTTTTATAATTTTTATTAATTTTTTTTATTTAATTTTTAAAAAAAAAATTTATTTTATTTTATTCAACTTTTAATCAAAATTTTTAACTAAATGCATGATTTGAGACACCTCATATCATCAAATATTAAATTCATGAAGTTTAAATAATTTAACTTTAACTATCAACACGTTTTATTGAATCTAGTATCCTAATTAATTTATGATCTATAAAATGAATGGTTGCATAAATATTTTGCCTATAAAATATTGCCTTAACGAGCCATTGCGACAAAATAAACTGACACGAACCATAAAATTCAAAATGACATTTCACCCGTGAGTAAATTTCGCGTATTTTTATTAAAAATCATCTTTTTTTAAAAAAAAAAAATGGTAAATCACAATTAGGTTTGAGTGAATTTATTCTCATTAATATGTGATTTTATCAGAGTACTCTACACTTGTTTTTAACGCTAAATATGGTAATTTAAATTGACTATTGGCAAAAAATAAGTCTCAATTATTCGTTCAGTAATAAAAACATGCTCCAGGTAGTTTCAAAAATCGGATAATTAATCCGAATCATGTAAATTTTGTTTCTCATTGCATTTTAATTCTCCAATGTGACATTCTAATTAAGAAAATTTAAAACCTAAAAAAGCCGAAGCCCAAAAAAAGTCCTTGTAAACTAATTGATTTTTAATGATAAGTCGTAAAAATTTCTTCTTTTCACAACCTAAACAGAGCACTAGGACGGTGACAACGATCTTTATTATTTGCTTTAGTATAATGATTTTTTAATATAATTTTGCCATCAAGTTTGTAATAGCTCGGCTTTTTACTTAGAAATCGGTGTTTTCTGAGATTTTGGCCCTGCGGATATTGATATTTATCGAACAACTGCACGCCATTTCTTTTTCTTTGGCTTTTCGTTTATTTCTTCCTGATGGAGTTGAATTTCAAATTTAAGATAATTGCTTTTTTTGTTGTTATTAAACCAGAATTTAATATATCCCTGTGGTGAAATAAAACCAAAATTTAATCTTTTTTATTGCTTTTCGTTTCCACTTTGGACTCGATTTTTAAATGTCATCTATTTTATGGCTCCAGATTCGCCAAATTTTGTGCTAAAATCAATTTTCAAAGAGTTTTAATTGCTTTTTTTTTGTAGAACCAAGTGAGCAGTTTTGTTTACAGCCAGCAGTCTAAAAGTAATAAAATCTACTCATATAGATCAATGTAGGCTTGAACAAAGCAAAGATAATCAAAGCGATAGAACACTTTGGATCATGCATTCAAATACAAATGGAAGTCTAATTTGTTTATAAGTCCTGAAATACCAATAAATTACAAGATGAATAAATAATTATTTTCCAGAGTCAGTTTTTTTTATGAACACATAAATTTTTTTCTTAGAACAAACTAAGAACATAAATTTTAATTGATATTGATACCAAAAATCTGTCTATTAAATGCTAAAAAAAATGATTAAACTAATCAAACAATTAATTGAATAATAATTTTTATTTTAAAACTGAGATCAGACAAAATTTATTTGCCATTAAAAATAAAATTATTTGATAAAATAGTTTTTTTAATTAAAAAATTTAAAAGAAACAATTCTCTTTTTTAGCTAATAAAATTTTGATACAAAAATAAATGCTTAATTTAATTAAAATTTTATTCACAATTCTTCTCACTTGATTTTTGAAAAGAAAACTATTTTTTTGGAACAAAAAAAAATTAAATTTCACTTAAAACGGGTTAAAGAAAAGTCACTGACTGAGCGGCTAGGTAAGGTTTTAATTGTGCTTTAAATGAATATATGTGTCCTTTAAGGATAAGATGGACAAAATACATTTTCTAAATAAACGGTTTTTAATATAATAAATTTTTTTTTTTTTAAAATGAACTTTTATTAAATTTTTTAAAAATGATGTTTTAAAAAATGATTTTTTTTTCATCAGTTGCAATTAATGAGTATATGCTTGCATGCTTTTGATCTGGAACTTTGTATTTGATAGACTGATACAATTTAATTAAATGTTGGAAAAATATATATGCCAATTACATATAATAAATTAATTTTTTTTAAAAAAAATTTTTATTTTTTTTCTAAATTTGAGTCTGATGAAAGTAAAGGTAAACATTTTCTAAAAAAAAAAAAAAAAAAAAACAAGGCGGTGTTTAGGTTAGAATTTCGAATCTAGCTTCTCTAATAAGGTCTATATTTTTCTATTGGCTTAGGCTTGCTATTTGTATAAATTCAGGCGAATAAAAGCACTAATTTTCTAATTTAATTTTGATTAGAGTTTTATTTTCTATTCTATTTTGCTAGGCAAAAAAAATCATTGGCTGTGTACAACAATCTCAACTCATATTCGACTAGAGCTCATATTTTTATTTTATTTATTTTTTATATAAGAAATATTCGTATCTAAATTTCTGTACAAGCTACAAAAAAGAAATTAAAAAATAAATAAGAAAATTTATATCTAAATCATAAGGCTATTCATTCAAAACAAAACTATACTATCATATAATTTTAATAGCTTTCTAATAAAAATTAATTAGAGCTATAACTCAAAACAGCTCTATTAAATTTGAATAATATCGGCCATAAAAATAAATTCATTTAGGGTGTTGGCAAAGAAGCCTGCCTGGCAGCAAGTATAATGAGCAATTACTTTGGAAATGTGATGCCAAACAACTTAGTTTCGGCCAATGACTTATTCGGCGCTGCAGCAGTGGCTGTGGCCGCCGCAGCCATGTCCAACAACAGTCCATCGCAGTCTCAGCTCGGTCACCAGCAGATGCACCACCACCAAGACTCGCGTCTACTTCAACAAAGCAATCAGATCAGTCCAAGCGATCCCATTGGAATGAGCAACCTGCCGGTTCAACAGCAAGTTCAGCCAAATCGTTTCGATGAGCAGAATTTCAACCGGTTCATGTACGATCACATGAACACTAAGAATAATACATCGACACCGAACACATATGGTCAAGTATCCGCATTTCCGCATTTAACTTCGCCCATACATCAGCAGAACCATGTATCCAATCCATTAATGGCAATAAACAACCCGAGCAGCGGCAGCAGCTCGACAAGCAGTAGCAGTCAGTTCGCTTCGATGTCGTCTTCCTCGTCGCCCGACTACCTGAATTCGTATAAACCAATGGACAACAATTACAATGCCATAGGCCAGCCTAGTCATTGCATTCAATCGTCAATGAGCTCTCAGACTAATCAGCACTCTCACATGAACGGCCAACACTTGGCTCAAATGCCAAATCAGACTCATTTGCAGTCGCCACAGGGCCATTTGATGAGTCCGCATCAGGCCGCCTTCAATTCTTCACTCTCTCAACAAATGCCTCAAATGAACCAAATGAATAATCAAAATTTAATCTATCCATGGATGAGGCCTGCCACTAATGTTAAAGCAACCAAGTTTACAGGCTTTGATCACAAACGAACTAGACAGACATATTCGCGGCATCAGACTTTAGAGCTGGAAAAAGAATTTCATTTTAATAAGTAAAATAAAAAATTGAAAAAATTATATCAAATTTATATCAAGAATTAATTTTTTTTTTTCAATTGAAGATATTTGACTAGAAGACGAAGAATTGAAATAGCCCACTCGTTGGGTCTGACTGAAAGACAGATCAAAATTTGGTTTCAAAATAGACGAATGAAATGGAAAAAAGAGAACAATATAAAAAGTTTAAATGATCCATCGGTCAAAATTGACTCGACTAGTTCGGATCATCACGATATGGACATGGCCAACATGATGCACCATAACATGACAAATATTCACTTAGTTAAAAAGTCAAAGCATGATTTGGATTCAAGTCTGAAGAGCGATGATGAAGATGAAGACTAGTTGATGTTTAGTTTGAAATTCGTGCTCAATGCTCCGCTAAAGCAAGCAATTTGATTTTTTTTCCGGCATGTAAATATTGAATAACCGAGAAATTATCTTATTTAGTGGAGCTTTGAGTTTAGGCTATGGTGATTTTTATTAGTATTGTTCAGGTTTAAAGTTGTTTAATTAATTTCGTGGCATTTTTTTCTCTAATTTAAAGCTTTTGAATTTAACTAAAAAGAAAATTATTATTATTTTTCTTTATTTTAAATTTTTTTTTTCTTTCCTTCTTGATTTTATGTAATTAAAATTTAAATTTTTTTTTTCATTTTTAATGTTGAATAAATTTTCGTAAAAAGCTACTTGTTTTTTTTTTTTCATTTTCTCTTTTAACAAACTAAACTCATATTTCGTACTATCAAAAGGCCAAAAATATCGTTTTTTTTTTTGTAACATTAATTGTTTTATTTACTAATTTAAATGCCAAAATATGCATTTCTCAGATCTCTTGTTGATTTAAATTTGAGAGTTATGTGTTTTTTGTTGGACAAAACTATTGGCCATTAGAGGCATAAATCATAATCCACTTCAAATTGATTTCTTATCGATAAATATTACTAACTACTGATAAACACGACTGGCCAAGTCTAAGAATAATTGAATTAATTTCCTTGAAATTTAACCTCTTTTTTTGTATTAATTCGTATCTTATATAAATAAAAACTGCTCTCGACTAATGTAAATTTTTTATACTTTTAATAACAACATTAGGGTATTATCATTCCCTCCTGGACTAAATTGGAAAGCTGATTTTAAGCCAAGTGAGCTGACCTTACAAAAATATTAATGGTTTCAAGACACTACAAAATTCAAAATGGCCATTGTTGGAATTTGTTGAAGAAAACTGTAAAAAAGCTGAGTTGAAGAAACTTATTACACTTGGAATTGATTGAACAATTAAGCATGGAAACACAGGACATTATTTTTAACCACTGGTCGATACTAATCGACTTAATTTTTTGAATAACCGAGAAATTATCTTATTTAGAGGAGCTTTGAGTTTAGGCTATGGTGATTTTTATTAGTATTGTTCAGGTTTAAAGTTGTTTAATTAATTTCGACTTAATTAAAATTAGTGTTGGGTACGGTGAATGGCGGCCACATGACCGCCAAAAATTGTGTTGGCCCTTTTGATTGCCGCGCGTAAAAACAAACCTTTAAAAATTTCTAATTTGAAAATTTAATATAGAAAAGAATTGAGTAAGAAAAAGGTTTTGTGAATTTCAAAAACAAAAAGAACAAAAGTTTTTCTATTTTTGATTAATTAAAATTTACTAAAATAAAATTTATTTAAAAAATTACTGCAATATAGTGCAACAAACTTTGTTGCACCTTTTTTACCTAGAATAAAAACTTTATTTTTTCTTTATTTAAGGAAAAACTAATCAATAGTCAATTTATATCTAATTAATATTTTATTTTTTGCCTTCTATTTATATCAAAAAAATCTATATTGCAGTAATTTTTTAAATACATTTTATTTTTTAACTAATCAAAAATGGAAAAATTTTTGTTCTTTTTGTTTTTTGAAATTCACAATACCTAAGAAAAATAATTTATTTTTAGAGAAAAAATAGTTTTTCCCTTGCTGCCATCAAAACGGTCAACGTCAACTTTAGTGGTCTAGTGGTCGCCACACACGGTACCGAACACTAATTATATTAAAAAAAAAATTAGAAAATTTTAGCAAAATAATTTTTTTATACTAATTTTTTAAAACATGATAAGTAATTTTAAAACTTAAAGTTTTTTTAAAGAAAAAATGACAATGTTTCTTCGATATTAAATAAAATAAAAATATTTCCAAATTAGTAGACACAAAAAAACTTGAAAGAGAACAAAAAGATAAATTTCAATATTATGGTTGAAAGTTAACTTTAAAAATTCAATCCACTAATTGACCAAAATCTAACCGAGTCTGGTTGGTCACAAGTCCATAGTTCTTATCCTTTAACTCAAAGACAAAATATTCAAAAAACTTGTAGTAACTTTAGGTTGTAAAAACTTTTCATTTCAATTTCTGTCCCATCATTTCAAGATTTTGAAATTTTTTAATTTAAAAAAAATTGAAGTTACATTTGCTTTGTTATCTAAACCTACGATTTAAAAGCTAAAATTTAAATATCGTAAACCTTTAAAAATAAGTTGACAAAAAAGTTAGATCAAATAATATATCTTATATAGTTCTAAGACTATGTGGTTAAATAAATAAAGAGATGAAGGTTGCCAGATATTGCTTGGCTCTTAAAATCGGCGTCTTAGAGAGGACTTAAATTCAATATTTTTTAAGTTATGAAATTAATATGCCAAAACGTAAACAATCTCAACTAAATCAGTTGATGATTTTTAAGGTTTTTAATGACTACGTAAAATTTTTTAAGGTTAAAGAAAATTAATTTTTTTTCAGATTTTTACAGCCAAACTATTAAAAAATTCTATTATTCCTTAAAATTTTACATAAAAAAATTAAAATAGAAAGTTCCGATTCTAATATCGCTGAAAAATTCACAAAATATAAATTAATTAAAAAAAAATTTAAAATAGCTTTCGTGATTATTTAAATATTTTTTGCTTTTAGACTTTATTGGCTATTAAATTTCATGTGAATAAATTCTTTAAATTTTTTCTTTTTAAGAACTAGAAACCTAAACAGTTAAAAATCTAATTGAAATAAAACAAAAAGTTAAATTTTCTTGAAATATTAGATCTTTTAAGAAAATTAATTATGTTTAAAAAAACTTAATGAATAAAATATAAAAACTAAATTAAAATTATTTTTCAAATTTTACTTGAGTTTTACTTTAACTAAGAGACCTGTTTTTATTATTTTTTAAAAAGTTTTAAAAAAAATTTGTCAATTTTAATTTTTAGCCGAAAAAGCTGCTAAATAGAAAAAAATTTTTAAGTTTATATGAAAAAAATTGTTTAATTAAATATATTAATCACCAATGCTTTTGTGAATTAAGCATTTTTATTATTAACCATTCTAATCATTAGCTTTCTAAAAAAAATCTTGATTAATTTAAAAATTTTTTGATAATAAATAAGGCATACTTGGTCGAAAAAAATTAACTTGCTTGATTTTGTGCTTATTTGTTTCCAAAAAAAATAAAAATAAATCTATTAAATATTAAAACTATTCAATATAATGAATAAAAGTAAAATGAAGATATTTTATTTTATCAAATAAAAACTTAGTTTGTTTAATTACTAACCAAATATAAATATTTTTTTGCATTTAAAAACAACAACTAATTTTTTTGTCAACAAATTATCAAGATTTAAAATTTTTTTTATATTTACCCGAGATTTGATTTTAGCGTAATTAAAAACTTCTTGTCTACTGAAATTAGTTCATCTGCTTACAAAAAAAAAATAAATTTTGTAAAATAAAACCAAAATTTCAAACATTCATTTTATTTCTTTAAAATTTAAAATCATTCTCGTATTTTTAATTGCTATTTAAACTAATAAATATTTAAAACTAATTTTACCTAAAAATAGGTTAATATTCATTCATTTAAATTGAATTGCTTGAGAATTTCTATCAAATTGTTTCATCAAATTTAGATATTAAATTGTATTTTAGTATATTGAGTTTAAGTTTCAGAGAAAAAAAGGTTCAATTATTCAATTTTTAAATAATGAATTAAATTTTTTTATCAAATTATTTTTTTAGAAAGCTAAAATATTTAAAAATTTTCTTTTCAATAATTCTTCGTATACTACACATAAAAGTCAATTAATTCTAATTATGGTTCTAAAAACTTTATATTAAATTAAAATAAAATTTTGAATTTTCTTTAAGTTTAAAAATTTCTTCTGATCATTATTATTTAATTTTTTAATTATAATTTAAAAAAAAATTATTATTTTTTTAAATAAAAAAAATTTCACTTAAAACTTTATTTTAGATAAATTAAAATAAAATAGCTGAAGCATAACACATAATTTCAGCAACTAATAAAAATAAATGAAAATGCTATAAAACTAAATTTCATTAAAAAGCTTTAATAGCGATAATAAAATATCTCGATTTAGATCAAATTGATATTTTTTCTTTATTTTTGGTGAATAGTCTAATTTATTTTCGGCCATTATTTTCTTAAATGGCAAAACATAGTGTAAACTTAACCAGACCACATCGGCATCGATCAAAGCGCAGCTCTGACACGCTTCTACAGCTAAAAGCTGCAGTTTTCTTGGCTGCAAACTGTCCAAATAAACAAGAACACACGAATCAATCAACGTTTCCAACTCATAGTCTCCGATCTCAAATAATATGCACATTTTGTCTAGATTAGCCAATATTGTACACTGAAGTTTGAATGCTTGCGAGTATACATAGGTAGGATCGGCCACGTTAGAGCCGTCCTTAGTCGAGCGTCCACTCAATATGGCTTGATCTCTCATAAACGTGCTCAATCTTGGCAAAAATTCTTTAGAAAATCTTGAACTAATAAAATCACTGCACAGCATGCTCAAATCATAAAGCAGCTGAATTATCTTAGCTTTTACAATTAAATCATCCAAACTAAATCTTTGACACAAAGGTGACCACAGTTTATGGACCAAAGGAAGAAATTCATTTGTATGTTCGGCTAAATTTCTGCTCAATTCTCTGACTAAATCAATTATTTGTATGCGTACTTGACGACAAGGATGCGACACTAAATGTGTGCTCAACTCGTAGCATTTTGTCTCTAATTTAACATGCTCAGGCACTGATTTGCAATCATCTAACTGTGAATCATCAGTCTTAGTTTCGGAAAATTTTTTACGCAATTGATCAATTTCGTTCAAGGTTTCTCTAAATGGCTTTGAGTAGTCTGACTTTTTTCTAACTTGAGCTACTTTTTTCAAATCCAAATTAACTAAATCATCTTGTGGCTTGTCTTCCTGGATAAAATTAAATTTAATTGGGTACCATCTTCGCACTGATTTGGCAAAGAAAATCATTATTCTACACACACCTAGAACTAGACGAATTTCATATGGGTTTAATTGAATGCTCAAAAAAAACTCATCAAATATTCGACCCAAATAAGGCACTATGTTCGAGTCGGATATTTCCAACAAGGCACAAAGCACAAATATATGACTCGATTGTTTGTTCAAGTCATCATCACTCACATCCGTTTCTGATTTTAGCACACTATTTTGATTAGTAGACTTGAGTATCAAATCGTTCATTATGTAGTCAAAGTTTTTAGATAGCAAATCTTGGATATTTATGTAACCGATGTTTGTGCATAGTTCCATCAAACACTGGGTCGACACGACCCTAATTAACAAGTTATTGTTAAGGTAATTCTCTAAAATGAAGTATAAAGTGTCGATTAGAAATAAATTGTAGCTAGACGAGTCCAGCAGTTGGCTAGAAAGTCTTATCGATTCCAAAGTTAAGCATGTTTGAATGATTAACTTGTTTTTGTCTGATATTGATGGCGTGAGGACTTCCACTTCGTCCAGACCTTTCTCATTCAGATTGCTGAAATCTGTCAGAAAATTATTCAGAATTAGGCCGATTATGGAAGTTAATTCTTCTTGAGAGAGACAATTTTTTTGCTTGTTCAATCCAATAAGCAACAAATCAACAATGAACATAACTTCGAGTTTTAAAAAACCGTTCTCGGAGCAAATAAAATCTCTGGTCAATAGTTCATCAACTAAAAGTCTTATTGAGTCTGACTTGCCAAGGTATTCACATATTTGACTTAGTTGCTCATACAAAGTGGTATCTTCCAGATAGGTTTTCAATCCTGTGTAGTTGCTTAGATTTTTGCTTTTTTTCATAAAGTCATCGCGGTTGTCTATTTCATAAAAGTTGTTCAAGCTTTTAAAATCAAATTGAACACAACTAAGCAAAGCTTCGATCAAATGTCGCACATGTTTTGAGTTAAGGAGAAAAAATTTTTTTACGCCAATATTTGGCGAATCGCCTACTAGCCTCAAATAGCCATATAGGGTCTTCAAAATGCTTTTTCTTTGCTCGTCATTAATCTCGCTATTAGCGTTTGACTTTGATTGCATTATTCGCGGAAGTTTTAGCAATATTTCCTCAAAGCATGAATCCAAAATTGAAAATTTATTGTGTAGAATAAAATTTTTAGAATATTTTTCTACTATTTTTTCCTTATCATCCAAAATATCTACTGATTTTAAAGCTATTTTGGCAACTTGTTCGCAATCACTGACTGCAAATGTAACCAAAATTTTTAATATTTTCGGCAAATACTTGTTTAATGTGAAATAGCTATTTTCCGATATGGAAGCACAAAATTTCACTAGACTTATCTGAATATTTGTATTATCAGCTATTATTAAAGCTTGAAGCATTTTTTCAATCAAATAAAACATTTTCTCGGCTGATTGAGACACCCATTGATCGCATTCCAATCGATTTACAATAAGACCTTTAGCTTTTACATTTAAATCAGACTGGTCACATGCGTCAAAGTATTTCTTATAGACTTCAGGCTCTAATAGCTCATCATTGAACACAATTGAGACGGCTTGTCCGAAAATTTCCAAAACCAAACAGATTGTTTTGTGATTAATGAGCTTTAGATTTTGATTTAGGAGAAATTTTTGCGCTAGTTTAATGGAAATACCAGGAAGGAATGATGGCAAGATGACATAGAGCTTTTCTTTTTGATGATTCAACAAGCTTTGAAGAGCTAAAAGTGATTTTAGTCTAACTTGAAGTCCATTGTACTCGATCAAAGTGTCCAAACAAAGCGAGATTATCAAGCCAATTGAGGTTATATTGGAAAACTTATAAAATTTGCTTGATATTTCACTATTTAAAAGAGTTTCTAATAGTTGAAAACATGTACATACAAACTCTTCTGATTTAAGTGCTTTTTTATTTGAAAGAAGAATAGATGTTAGATTTAAAATTTCATGAAAAATATTAAAATCATTGATTTGAATATTGTTTATTATCAAAATGCATGATTTTAATAAAATTTCATTTGAGTCTGAATTTAGTTGAAAGCGTTTAAGTACGGTCAATATTGGATAAATTAAAAATTCGATTAGTTTTGAATGTTGAGTTTTGGGCTGATCATTGGGATGAAACTGGTCAAAATATTTTGTCAAACATGCATTGTAATCTATAACGCTTTCTTTAGATGCTGTTTTAATTAGATTTAGTTGAATTTGATGAAATTTTAAAAACAATTCGTTTGATAAAGCTAAATCGACCATTTTTAAAGATCTGTTGTTTTTATTTCAAAATTTTTGTTTATTTCAATTTTTTTTATATTTCTTCCCTGAGCCAAAAGTCTATGTAATTCCATGCCTTTGAAAAAAATAAAAATAAAATATAATTTTTTAGAATATTTTTTTTTGGCTAAAAACCTTCGGAGTCGGCTTGTTTTTTGGCAGATGATATCAAAACGTAGCCAAAAACGTGCCACACAACAATAAAATAAACAAGACCAGAATATTTATTAAAAAAAATTGACTTGTTCTTTTTTTTAAATGCTTTTGGTACTGGCGGATTTTGCGATTTGAATTTGTTCAACCAATTCAAAATATTCGAAAGCATTTTAAAGAGAAACAATATAACTAATTTAATCTAGACTTATACTTTACTTGACTGGAGTTGGGTAACACTTTTGAAAGAGCGTGCAAGCAATGTATTTTTTTTTCCATAAAGCAAATCAAGCTCTATTTTTGTGCTAGCTATTATGCTAAGAGCAAGTCATGTGATTTTTGAAAATAGAAAAAAATTACATTTATCTTTATAGGCTTGAAAATAAATAATTCAAAAAATTTTTTTCTAATTTTTTTAGCAAACAGATTATTATTTTTTGATGGCAGAAGGTAAATTTTTATTTTCCCATTTTATACAGAAGCCATTATTTTTTCTAGTTGAAGTTATCAAACTACAAAAACATCTCGCTCTACTAAGGGAAGAATATGTAAAGTTGCAGAACAAGTTCACTGAACTAGAGAAAAAATACAATCTGTTAAGTTCTATATCAAATCAAAATCCACATTTCGATCCCAATGAAAGCTACATTAGTCGCCTTCTTAAGACAATAAGTGACTTATTTGACAAAGACTTATACAGGTTAACTGCTTTTTTAATTTAATTTTATTTTATTTTAAAATAACTTTATTAAAATTTAAGCGATCTAGAAGTTATTTTGAAAGATGATAAACAACTAAAGGCACATAAATTTGTTCTTGATGCTCGTAGTAAAAATTGGGACTCACAAGACCTATCTTCTATAAGCAAACTTAATCTATCAGGTATTATTAAATTCAAAATAGACTTTTTTAATATTTTATTCTTTTTAAAATTAGATGTTAACTACGATATTGCATTTAGTATGGTCAGATGGTGCTACACTGATCAAATTGAGAATTCTTCTAAGCAAAATGAAGATTTTTTTCTAGAAATGATGAAACAAGCAAATAGATTCGGCCTAAAAGAGCTTAAACTCAAGTAAATATTGAAATTTTTTATTTCTATTTGCGCCCAGCTAGAGTTTCAGATAAAAAACGAAAAATTAATTTTCCATAAATTCCATTAAACTTTCTTTTTCTATGGACAATACGAGTTTGATTTTGTTCCAAGTATTGACAAAATTGTTCATTTAAAAAAAATTCTATAAAAACTCCTTTAATTTAAGTCAATAATTTATTAGATAATGGAATCAATAAAAATTACATAGCATATTTTTTTTTCAATTACTATAATCAATAATTAGCATTCAAAGAATCTTTAAAAATCAAGTATTGTCTTTTGAACCACAGATCAAACATTCATAAATTAAAATTTTCTTTAAAGCTTAATTTGAAATCTACAATTTTTGATAGATTTTTTATTTACTTAACTTTTACCTGCATTATATTGTTTTTGAACTATAATTTAATCTAATAAAAATTTTTCAATTGATTTTATAATTGGGAAAAATTTTAATTTTGATCACAAGCTTTAACATAGATCAAAAATTTTTTTTTCCAAATAAATATTAAGTGTTTTATTATTCAATGATAAAAAATATATTTTATTTTTTCTCCACATTTTAAAATCAATAAAGCAAAAATATTTCTCAAAATAACGTCAAAATTTAGCTCTTACTCCAACAAAAAAATTGTCTTAACTGTCATAAACAAAAAAATGGTGTTAATTTAACAAAAATTTTCCTTTTTTGATAATTTAAAATTTATTAAAAAATTCTATAAAAATATACTGCGACAAAGTGCAACATACTTAATTTCAACTTTCTTAGCTTGAATAAAATAAATGGTTTTTAACACATCAAATCAATAATCAATTTAAATCTTAGTTTTTGTCTTTTTTCTTTAACAAGATAAAAAAGGTATGTTGAAGCTTTTTTTTTTAATTTTAATCTATTAAAAATAGAAAAATTGTTATGTTGTATGACACTGACCCCTATTTTTGTCGATTTTACTGGCAAACAAAAACAACTGAAAAAAATACTTGTTTGGGATTAATTTAAATTCTTTAAAAAACTCAAAATATTTTAAAATTGGCAAAATAAAATAAGGGTTTGTACTTTTAATTTGGGATCAATAAACAAAAAAAGGGTCAGTAAGATGTTGCTTTGTAATTTTCTTATTCACTGTAAAGCAGGAATTTTTTTAAATTCACAAAATATTAGATTAGCCCTGTAAACCAGCAAAAAAAACTTTCAGTTAATTTTATTTGCTGTCTAGATACCAAGAGTTCAGTGTTTTAGAACATCCTGAAAATTTTTATTTGAAAATTTGTATCTGAATTTCACAATACCGTGATAGTTTATGACATTTAAAGATAATTTAAATGAGATCCTGAAACAAAAACTTATGCAAAAATTTTTTTTTTTTCAAGATGCGAAGACGGCCTTTTGACTTATGTAAGCATGAAAAACTGCATTAAATTTTATGAAGTAGCCGAACAAATTTCAGCAAATACTCTAAAAGCACATTGTAACGAGTTGATAAGTAACCATTGGGAAGATTTTACTAGCGATGATTTTGCTCACATGCCAGCTTCGCTATTGTTCCAAATGTTCAAAGATAAGACAAAATATCCCCTACATGCAGCGATTAAAGCCAGACGAGAGGACGTCGTGTTTTTATATTTTATTGAAAATGACTCAATTGTAAAAGCATATTTTTAAATTTAATTTTTTCCTAATTATTTTCCATAAAGCTTCAACTAAAATTAAATGAATTCGATGATAAAAATGATCTTCCATTAGATCTAGCTCTCAAAACAAAACAGAAAAGCATTGCCAAAAATTTAGTCAAAAACCACATAGATATAAACAAAACTGACCACCAGGGTCTAACTCTTTTGCATAAAGCTATACTAAGAGGTAAATTGTCATTGATCAAAAAATCAATTTTCTAAATTAAATTAAATAAATTTATAGATGATGAATATTCAGCTCTATTTTTGGTAGAAAATAATATATTAGTAAATATTCAGTCCTTAAATGATCAAAAAAGTGCACTCATGTATCTTTCGGATCGACCTTGTCTGTCCGATCATATGCTTACCTTAGTTAGAAAAATTCTCAATGCTCAAAATATAGATGTAAATTTACAAGATAGTCAAGGCAATACTGCACTTCATATAGCCGTCAACTCAAATAATAAACCAGTTTTCAAAGAAATTTTATTTAATAAAAATCCAAATTTGAATATTAAAAATAATGAAGAACAAACAGTTTTATGGCTAGCACTGGTTAAATCCGAAAATTCGAATGATTTTGACTTGATTGATTCATTTCCAAGTATGCTGATTGAAAAAGGTTGCGAAATTAACACAACTGATTCGAATGGCGACACTCTTTTGCATTTATGTGCCCGTAAGGAACTTGAACATGCAGCTATATTCTTGGTAAATAAAAAAGCAAAGATCAACTTGTTAAATAATGATTATGAAAGTGTTCTCCATGTTGCTTGTGAGTTTGGTTTGATGAGATTGGTCGATGTCTTACTTGAACAGAATGCTGATCCCAATGTGCAATCATCTAAATTGACAAATTCGCTAACTCCAATACACAAAGCTATCTTAAATAATCATGAAAATATAATTCACTTGTTCATTAAGTTAAAAGGTAACAAAAAAATTAATTTTTATTTCTAACTTCCTATTTTTCTTCCATTTTTTACATTTTAACTATCTTTCATTTAAAAGAACACATCTTTGGTCATTTTTGTGTGTCCATTTCTGAGTGTTTTGTGCCTTATGATTTTCTGAATCAAATAAAATTTTTTTCTGTCCATCAAGCCATTTTTGAAAGATGATTGTTTATTGATTAAATTACTTTTTTTATTCTTTTTAAAAAGGGTAACATTCAAAACATAAAATCTGTATCAATTGTTATTTGAATAATTGATGGATTGGTATTAGTTGTTTGAACAGTAGTCTTTAGTGGACGTTTCCGTTTTTTAACAATTGGTTAAATTGTAATGCTTAAAAAATCTGTAGTAGGGACTACAAATAAGGCTGATACTGAAGCCATATCACCTACAAGAGCTACGTATTCAACATTTTCAACTAATGTCAATGTTGTGTCTTTATTTATATTTTGAATTTTCTCTAATGGTACTTCTTGCTCCAAAAATTAATTCATCTAATAGTTTGAATTTCCTAAAAGCGAATGAGCTATTTTTTCTACTAGGTTTACCTTCAATTTCCAAATCGAGTCCCGTAAATTCTTTTAATCCCAATTAAGAATACGAAACATTAATTAATTGCTTAGATATTTGAAATTTTTTTTTAAAGAAACATGAACATGTGGTCAACTCTCATGATTCCGTGTTAATATTTACCGACTTTGCTGAATAAGTTCATCTAAGAGCATAGCTTGTCCAGCCATCATTCATTATAAAGTACGCTTTGAATTTTTCTTTGTTTATATTGGTGTTTTATTTTGCCGATGTTGTATTTTACTATTCTTTTCCACAATTTTAACCATTGATAGCAAAATATCATTCTTTTGTCTTAACAGTTGGCTTATTGGCAAATTTTTTTGGAATTTTGACAATTCT
Organism: Brachionus sp. 'Tiscar'; assembly: GCA_006352455.1. Lineage (NCBI taxonomy): Eukaryota > Metazoa > Rotifera > Eurotatoria > Ploima > Brachionidae > Brachionus > Brachionus sp. 'Tiscar'. The sequence goes on along the minus strand of VANL01000308.1, from coordinate 13,159 downwards.
TGTTAAAAGATGGATTATTATCTTTTGACCAATTTTCAATAAAATCCGCAATACACTTGATAAAATCGTGAAGAGAGAGTCTATTTTTGAAAGTTCTCAATTTATCATCTTTAATTCTTTTTGTGGCTTCCTATGGGTTGTTTGTGCTAGGATAACCTTCTGCATAATTCTTATTCAAAATCGAAGCGAATCCATCAAATTAAAATCCAAGATATTCACTCTTTTATTCATTTGGATTGTCTTATTTTACGATTTGTCGGTCAATAAAAATGACCATCAATTAATGCTTGTACTTTTTGCTTTTATGCAAGCGTCATTGATGAAATCAAATTGTTACAGATTTCAGTCGGAATTTTCAACCATTCTTCATGGAGCAATTGGCTATAAATTTTCAATCGGATTGAGATCAGGTGATCCTGGACACCTTGGGAGAACTCTAAAATCATTCTCTCTTAACCAGTTTTTTACCGAGTTGGCAGTATGTGCAGATGAGCCGTCCTGTTGGAAAATCCACTCTTGGTCTGCATCAATTAAAAAATGTGAGGATCGGATTAAGTGGTTTTCTAGGGTTTCCATCTAAAAAAATGATATAATCTCCGGTGTATACGGAGCAACAACCCACTCCTTCGTGAGTCATGGATCTCCATATACCCACTGAGCCTCCATCCTTCTGAGCTTTTGGGAAACAAAACTTCAAGGTATATTTCTCATTTTGGAATCTTTTGACTCCAGACTTGCTATTTTGGACTTCAAAGTTCGACTAGTCGCTAAAAATAACTTTAGCCCAATCTTTGTCGGTCCAATTGCGTCTTTTTTACATCACTTGTACCGTTTTGTTCTATCGCTGACAGTTAAAAGTGACTTTTTAACGGTGGTATAAGACTCAGTACCTTTTCTTTGCAAGCACTCTTGGATCATTTCTCTACGAATCTTATTTTCCTAGAATTTCGAATTGTAGTCTGCAGAGATTTGCCTTTGGCTCATTGAAGAAACTTTTTCAGACCATTCTAAAAATAAAAGAAACGTCACGGTAGGATAATATCGTCTTCCGCAGTTGCCTAAGTTGTTCACCCTATATGTCACTTGGAAATTCTGCTTGATTGTATTTGCGCATTTTTGCGAAACTCCAACTAGCTCAGCTATTTCTCTTCAGTCTTTGTCTGATCCTTCAAAAGACCTTTAATTTGCCATCTTAGTTTGTCGCTGACTTTTTTTTGGCCCATTTTTCTCTATTTTCGGCAAATTTTTTGTAGTCTTTGTTTGATGAGATCAAGTAATAAGCTAATTGTCGCAATTTATGTCAAGCATGGTCTCAAATTAAAGATAATCAAGTATTTTAGCATATTCGGTAAAAAAATCAATCAATACCCGATTTTTATTTTGATTAAAAATATTGATCTTAACTTTTTGTATCAATTTTTTTTTCCTTTAATTAAAGAAAGTTACATTTTATTGGTACTAATTAATTGAGAGATTTTTATTTTTAGGCTTAAGTGTTATAATTGATTTAAAAGGGGAAAAAATGAGCTTTAATTAGATACCTAATACAATCATAAAAATTCATAACTTAAGATAATTTTAATTGTAAAAAAGTAATTATTATTATTACTTTTATTTATTTCAATGAACGCCTTGAGGCGATGTAAAAGAAAAACAAAAAAAAAAAGAAAAAAAAATTTAAAAAAATTAAATGTGATAAATAAGACAAAGTTTAAGTGTTTTCTAAAAAATTCAATGAATCTAATATTAATTTGAAATGTTAATTTTTTTTTTTTTTTATTATAAAATCGAATCTATTTTAATATGATTTGAGGAGTAGTTCTAGGATTTTTCTGTTTTTCTCACTCGATTCTCTAAAAAAAGTACCTTATCGATTCCATCGTTCCATCTTTGCTTTCTTCTTTGTTAAGCATGTTTTCAAGCTTTATCCTTTCACTTGCTTTGGCTGCCATATTTCCTATATTTTCTTTTTCTTCTAAGATTGTTTTCATTTCATCTATCACGGATTTTTTGCTGGTTCTTTTTTCTTTATCTCTTGTTTCATTCAGGATATTGTTCACTAGTGTTTTTGTAAATTTGTTGTTTGCTAATCTCATTATGAAGGACATTTTTCTCTTTACCAACACTCTAAAAAAGTAATATTTTTACTTATTTCAGTTTGATTCTAACTTTTTTGTGACAGCCTATAATTTAACCAAATTGGCTTCCATTAAGTCTTGCTCAAGTCTAAATAATTCCACGACGATTCGACTCTTATATTGGTACACGAAACTACATTGAATAGAAACAGTTCTATTTATTTATTTCAATGGCAGTAAACTAATCTGTTGAATAAATTTTTTAAAATATAATTACAAAAATTAAATTCAATAAAAGTTTATTATTTCAATTAATTTAAATTGTAGTTTTTTTTTGATAAATTGTTCTAAAAAAGAATTTTTTAAGATTCAAAAAATGGAAATTCAAATACAAGCTTGATTCCAGATTTTAATATAAAAGATGCAGATGGTCAGAGTGTTCTAAGTTTATGTTTATGGAACAATATGTTTCAATTGGCTAGAAATTTGATAGGTTTCCTGCAACAAAAAAAATTCAAAAATTTAATAACATCTTAAAAAAATTTAGAGCATGGAGCCGATGTAAATTTAACCGACAATGATGATATTCCGTTGTTACATCAAGCAATTTTAAGACAATGTACTGAAGCAACATTATTTCTTCTAGATCAAAAAGTTGATATAAACGCTAAGTCTAGTGTAGACAATTTGACTGCATTGCAATTGGCAATAAAACGACATCTTCCCTTAGTAGTTGAGAATTTGTGTCGCCGAGGAGCTGATATGTCCGTGTTGGATCCTGAAGGAAATTCGCCGTTGTGGAATGCCCTTGATTCTGGACAAGAAGAAATCGCTTCTATCCTAGTCAATAGCAAATGTGACACAACCCAATGGGGAGCTGGTCCTGAAGGCTGCCAACAAACTCTTCTTCATCGAGCCATAGATGAAAACAATGATGCTGTTGCAGTTTTTTTGATAAAAAGCGGCTGCGACATTGACAGTCCAAGAAGGCCCGGACTAAATGGAGAAACGCCAGAAGAAGCAAAAGATAAAATGAGCCCATTGCATCTTGCTTGTACTTGGGGACAAGAAAAAATAGTCTCGTATTTGCTAGATCATGAATGCATCATAAATGCTCAAGACTCTGAAGGCAATACTCCTCTACATTTGGCTATTCTTAATCAACATTCATCATTAATAGAACTTTTATTGAAACAGTCTAATGTTGATTTGAAAATAAAAAATTCGGCTGGACAATCGCCTTTTGCAGCTGCACTAATGAGAAAAAACAATCAAGCAACAAGTCTAATTTTAAGGAAAGAACCCCTAGCAGCTGAACAGACTGATAATCAAGGAAAAAATTTTTTACATACAGCTGTTTTAAATGGCGATATAGAAACTGTTTTGTCATTGATTAGTGTAAATGTTAATGTTAACTCTAGGGTTAAGGATAACATGTCTAAAACACCATTGCACTTGGCAGTTGAATCCGGATTTGAAATGATTGTTAGGAATTTGCTCCTTGCAGGATCAAATATAAACGATTTGACTAAAAGCAAAAAAACGTCTCTTCATCTTATAGCCGAATGTAATCATCAAAATTTAGTTCAAATTACTAATATTTTAATTGAAAACGGAATAGACTGTAATGCATTGGACAATGGACTAAACAATGCATTGCATATAGCGATACAAAATGCAAATTTATCTGTTGTTAAGGTGTTATTATCTAATACAAATGTGGACGTGTATGCAATTAATTCTAGAGGGATGAATCCCTTGCATTATTTAGGAATCTATGGCAAAGAAAACGCAAGTGCTATTTTGGATCTATTTAAAGAGTTTGTGCCTGATTTCAGTTTAGACCAAAAAGACAGCAAGGGAAATACAGGTAAAATTAGCTTTGAAATCTTTTTTTAACACTAGAAAGCCCGAGGGGTTTTTTAGACCCCTTTTTGAAAAATTTAAACTTGAAAATTATCTCAAAGATATAGAGTTTTAAGAAATTATTTAGATAAACTAAAAAAAAATTTTAAAATTAAAAAAAAAATTTAATTTTTTAATAAATTTTATTTATTATTATTGAAATTTTAATTTGAAATTTTTGTAATAAATCAGCCGGGCTTTCTGGTGTTAAATTTATTGATTTATTTATTCAAAACATTGCGTTCAACTCCTTTTAATTTTGGGAGGTAAAAAATGATCTAGCTTTTGTATCTTTCCCCTCGGGCTTTCTAGTGTTAACCTTTTTGAAATTAATAAAGTTTTTTTAAATGTTAATAGAATGAACAAAAAAATTAAATTCAATTAAAAAATTTTCTCTATCTTTCAATTATAATGAGACAAGTCTAAGTTTAAATTTTTTTACCTTGACATAACACTCAAAAACCGTAGTTTTTTTCTTTTTACTTATGTAAATTTTAATCATTTTTGAAATTTTTTTTTCAATCAAAATTCTAAAATTAAAAAATTTTAATTTTTGTTGAAAAATATGTTTACTTTATGGAATAAAAACTAAAAATAACGATATAATACAAAGGGTCGAAAAATCCTCTCCGGTTTTTGAGTGTTGAAAATTTCTAAATTTTTTTCTTTATTAAATAATTTAATAAATTTCCAAATGAAAATTTTAAGATTATAATTTCGTTTTAATTTTTTTTTGAGAAATTTTAAACTTTTTATTCAAAAAAAATTTACTAAAAAAATTATTTTAAAAATCAATTAATACAAAAAAGCTTTGAAATTTTTCCTTAGAAAATATTCTGAAAATATTCTATATAATTTCTCAGCATGATCATTAAATTCACATAAATATCATTAAATATTTCCATTATCCATTGTTGAACTTAATAATATTTTTGTGCTGTTATTTTTTTCTGTTTTTTATTAATTTTTCAAACTCGAGGAGTTTTTATTTATTAAAAAATACTAAATTTTTGTACTTGAATTTATCATTTTTCATATAACATTAATTATTACCAACTAATTAAAGTTTCTACCATAATTCAATTATATTCCTTTTTTACAAGCCTACCTTGAAATTATTCGGTATAAATGAGTCTTATTAACCTATTTCTAAGACATGTTTTCCCGTATACATAATTTTTTTAATCGTTTACAGCTGGCTGTTATATTACAAAATTTGTATATTCGTATACATATTTTGTATACGATTATATTTTTACTTAGTTTAAAAAGAATACAATTTTTTTTTTGCAGTATTTTTTAATATCTTTGACAAAAAAAATTATAACAGAAAATTAACAGAGCTGAAATTACGAAAATATTTTAATTAAATTAAAATGAAAATAAAGAGAAAATGCAAAAAAGGCTGAAAATTTAAATTAACTAGATAAAAATCTAGCTTTGCTTATTTAATATGTTTAAAACTGTAGCAGAAACTAAAAATACCAATGTATATCATGCTATGCCAAAATTTTTTTGTATAAAATTTTTATATTAGCATTCAAATTTTGTAAAATTTTAATTAGTTTGTATACGATTATACATAATTATTCTGGTAATACTAAAAAATAAATTCTAATATTTTAGCTCTATTGCTTGCTTATCAAAATGGAAACGGTAATTTGTGTAGGAGTTTAATAAGATATGGAGCAGCTATTGGTACGTACAATGAAGAGGGTGTATCAATTTTTAACTACCCTGTGGCAAGCAAACAATTGATTTTCAAACTATTGGACATATTGAATAAAGAGTCACCTTGGGTAGAGGCCGAAATTTGTCTGGAATGCCGAAATAAATTTTCACTCACTAATAGAAAACACCATTGGTGATTATTTAAGTAATAATCAAGATTATATACGAATTAAATGATTATTTTTAGCCGCCATTGTGGTCGTGTATTGTGTAAAAAGTGCTCGGAAAAAGAAGTGTCTATTTTGAAATTTAATTGCCAAAAACCAGTAAGGGTGTGCGATTTGTGTTTTGATGTTTTGACTGCAGGAGCTGGTAATATTTGAAAATTAATGGTATTTTAATGAGGCATTTATTTATCAATCAAGTCCAAAAGTCATTTTTGTTTAGTTTTTATAAGTGTTTTAAATGAAATTTTTGTTGAAAAACAAATAAATTATTCAAAAAAATATTTATGTTTATTTTTTTAAAAATTAATTCCATCTTATTAGCAAAATTAAAGAATAATCAATCGCTAGCGGGCAGAACGCTATTTTGGTTTTTTGATAATTTTTTAGTATATAAATAATTTTAATGATATTTATTTTTTTATAATTAATATTATTTTTTAAAAAAACAATTAGCCAGTCACAGCCATTGGTCGCTTGCACGGTCGGTCCAGGTCTCGGCCATTTTTTTTTGACCGGCCTGAAAATTTCATTCATTCATCGATTAATATCTAATAAAAAAAAAATAAAAAAGATATTTTTTAATTTTTGTTTGACTTTAACAGTTTGAGATTATTGTTTGAGTTAAACTTTATTTCTGAATTATCTCGTTGTGGATATTAAAACTACCAAATGAAATTAGCAAAAAAATATAGGAATTTAATTTTAAATCAAATTAGTTATCCAAAAGTAAAGTAGCTGATCAATCAAAAAATTTAAATTAAAATTAAGACACATATCCTATAAAAAAAATATTCCTCAATTTTAGAAACGAAAATTTTCTTAAAATAAAAAATTTAAAATATAATTGCCTATATATCTTAATTAACTTTTTGCATAAAGTTATTTTAATAATTTTAATAGTTATTTTAATTTCGTAATTTTATTATCTTTTTTGAATCTCTTAATTACATCCCCATTAATAAGTTCATTAAAAATCAATTGAATTAACACTAGAAAGCCGGAAGAGTAAAGTTCACGAAATTCAAAACTTTAGTGCTATCTGAATTTCACATTTTTGACTCAAATTCGTAATTTACGCCCTCAAAAACTCCAAAAAAAAATTTTTTCAAAATATCGATATAAATAATAATTACCATGATTTTTTTACTTTATCCGAATCTGAAGAATCGGAAAGTGAAGACTTTTACCCGGAAGAAGAGATGGTGACCATTTATATTTCACTTATTACACAGAAAGTCGATTTTATTCAAACAAATAGGCCTACTAAACATTGGATTAGTGTCTTATTTCCTCAACTAATAACGAAATAAGTCTTGATCTATAGTGTTCTCAGCTAAAATATAAGTTAATTCCTGAGTTAAATTAGAACAAAAATTATTATTTTTTATTTAACGATAGTTCAATATATCGTTTGGTGAAATAGATCTCTTTCTTTCACAGTTGAGCTTACTTACATCTATTTTAAAAATAAAAAAATAACTGATTTATTAGTTGATGGTCGTGGTGGTAAATTATTTAATTTTAAATTTTGAGGAAATAAGTTTTAAAAAGATCCTTTTAGGTAAAAGAAAACCTTGTATATATGATTATTACTCAAAAATATCGAATTCTTTAGTTTAATCTAAAAATTTTTATAAATTAATTCAAATTTGACAAATTTGTTAAAAATTAATGATTTGAAGAGATTTTTTAAGAAAAATAAAGCAATAAAATAAAAAAGTAAAACCATAGAATTGTTCAGAATTTTGTCTAGATTTAAAAAAAAAAAAAATCGGCTCATAATTGATCCCTCGGACGAGATACGATTTAAACTAGAAAAAACACATTTTTTTTCCTTTTTTTAGCCAACAAAAACCGCCACACCTTTTTTTTTCCAAATTACATTAGCATGTAGAGAATTTTGTGCTCTTTCAGAATATATATACTTTTTTAGTATATTTAAATTTTATCTTTGAGATTTTGAGTCTTAAAGAACAACAACTTTTTAAAGGGTTTGCTATTTTTGGAACCCTGGGTGAAAAAAATTTTTGTTTAGGGGTTTTTGAGGGCGTAGATTACGGATTTTGAGTCAAAAATGTGAAATTCAGATAGCACTAAAGTTTTGAATTTCGTGAACTTTAAGTTATTTTTTAAATCTTAACTTTTCTATTATCGAATACTTTAAACACCCCTCCAAATTTTTTCAAAAGACGATTTCAACAAAGACAACAAGACCTATCAATATTGAAATTTTAAAATGAAATAATAATTGAAAGAAAAAATTGAATTTTTTGTTAATCTGGACCTGTTCTTTCATAAAATCAAGAATGTACCATAAGATAAGGTTTAATATTTTGTGTTTGAATTACATAATGTATCCAATGTTGAAATAACATAGAAAAAGTGCGATGTTCAAAAATTTTTAATTAAAAATTTTTTTTTAATTTTTGTCTCAAATAAAAAAATAATTTCAAGTTAATATTGCAAGTATTTTCATATTTAAAATTAAACTTGTTAGTGAAATATTTTTTATAGATTAAATATATTAAAATTTACTATTATACCATATTATAAAAAAAATACAGCAATTTAATGCAATAACGTTGTTAAAGCATCGCACTTTTTCTATGTTATTTCAACATTGGATACATCATGGATATTTCAAACACAAAAAATGAAAATATAAATTGGTTTTAAGTTAATTATACACATGTCAGCATTTGAAAGTGCAATCATTAAATTTGAATATTCTTCCTAAACTTTATTTGGAGTTAAATAATAAGGACCACCAGCTGTAACATCTCTTGTAAAACTAAATTTATTACTTACAATTTCAGAATTTTTATCAATCTTTCTAAGAGATTGTAATTTATAAAATGGTGTGGCTTCTACAGCTAGTGTTAAATATTCTGGATTATTTGGAATTAATCCATTTTTTTTACATGCTCCTTCAGCATCTCTATGTAGATAATAAGAAGGTGAATATCTTAAAGGTTTATCAAGTTTTCTAACTATCTCTAATTGATCGGCATTAGTCAATTTATTTGTAAAATATTCATTATCCCATACTGATCCAGCTCTAGTATGAAATGTAATTTCATGAACTTGTGCTAAGGTTAATTTATTAAAACTTCTTAATCTTCCTGCTGTTGAAGTTAAAGTTTTATGATCAATAAAATCAAATACTTTAAAACTATAAGGTTTGCAATAAACTAAACCGCTTAAAGATGTATCATAATTAGTACTATAAGGATAAGCCATATGATTATTTGAAAAATTTGTTTGAAAAAATACAATTCATGTTTTACAATTAGGATTCTGGATTCTGGAGCGTCATAATCATAATCAGTTTTGTAAAATGACATTCCCCAATAAACTACTTTATCTCTAAAATTGAGTGTTTTTAAAACAATCTAGATTTTTCAAATCCTGGATTTCGAATAGTATTACCATAAAAAGATCCATGATGTCTTATTGCTGATGATCCACCGTCACCGAAACTTTTAACTGCTGTTTCAATTTCCATCGCTGGTTCGTGTGTAGTTTCTGTATATTTATCTGAACGTTCTATTTGATTATCGGTATCACTTTGTTGTGTATCTCTACCACTATCAGTTTCTTGTTTTTGAACTTTATTTTCTTCTTTAATTCTTTTAAAGATATTCTTTATGTATTCGAATAAATTTTCTCTACTCTATTATTTTCTTTAAAAAACCTATACGCTTTCTTAAAGTAATGATGATGAATCTTAAAAGATCTTTTAAAAATCCTTGTTAATTCTTCAATTATTCGTTGACTGGGTATGTTTTACTATTATATAGTAGTAGGAGTAGTTATTGCTGTGACACCTAATATGAAGTGTCTGAGCTCATCACTGCCATTAGAACTATAACAGTCGATTCTATCTAATTGGTCCAAAGCCAGGACCCTTGTATTCTGATCTTTTCACCAGATCTGTAACCAAGTCCTCTTTTTCTAGTCCATTCGCTAATTTGTACATTTCAATCAAGTCCCCTCTCACTCTTCTTTCACTGAGCTTTGTCAGACCCAATTTATCCAATCTCATTTCACACGAAATATTTCTTAGAGACATAGGTATTTTTGTCGGCCTCTCTTGCAACTTCTCTAAAACATTCACATCCTTTTTCATACTTGAGTTCCAAACCTAAACTGCGGAGTCTAGGTGGGGTTTTATCATAGATGTATAAAATCTAAACCACAACCTTTCCTCTCTAGTAAACGTTCGCTTTAGAATTCCAAGTACACTACTCGCTTTTGCACAAGCGCTTTTTACTTGATAAGTCCACTTTAAATCTGATGAGATTATCACTCCCAGATCCCTCTCACACTCTGCTGTCGGTAATAAAAGATTTGAGTCGCTTTCACCACATCTTGCCAGATACTCATGCCTTGCATTTCGTCTACCAAAATGCATCAACTTACTTTTTTCAGCACACAGTCTCATACGCCACACATCTATAAATATTCAGACAGAAACACGATCTTTTTGTAACAACGCTCTATCATTATTTACTATACTGAGTATTTTTGAGTCTTCTGCATACAACTCCATTTTTTTCGAAACGAAGTCACAAAGGTCATTTATGTATAGTACAAATACGAAAGGTCCAAGTACTGATTCTTGTGTAACTTCACTCAATACTTCTGGCCATTCAGAAACTCCATCACCAAGTACAACTCGCTGAGTTCTCCTCAAAAAGTCTTTGAACCACCTAACCATTTTGTGGCCTAAACTATAACCACGTAGTTTATGGAGAAGTCGTTGATGCGGTACAGTATCAAATGCTCATGAAATGATGATGAAACTTAAAAGATATTTAAAAAATCTTTATTAATCCTTCAATTATTCGTTGACTGGGTAGTTTTTATTATTGCATAAATAATTTTTTTTACTTTTTCCTAAATTTACTCATTTTTTTAATTATTTTTAACAATAACATTAAAGATAATATTTTACTGAAATTAATTAATATTTAAAAATATTTATAAATGAATGGTATATGTCTATTTTTAAATTATTTTTATCTTTCTAATGAAATAATAATCTCTTAGGTATATTTTTCCATGAAAAAAAGTTAAATTTTGATTCCTAAAAAAATATAAAAGGATTTAAATTAAATTGCACACGAAAAACTTATCTATTTAAATATGTTTTACTTATTATCTTAAAAAATTAAAATATAAAAATAATTTTCTAACCATATATGAAAAAATGTCAAATACTTATATAAATTTCATCATTAGTTGATTTTTAAATTGAATATTTAGTTGGCTGTAAAAATACTTGTCTTATAAATATCAGAGAGAGAGTTTAGATCAAACAAAATCTATTCAATAAAATTATCTTACAACTTATCTTAGATTTTTTTTATTTTATAAAAATTAAGCACAGCCACGATTCTTAATTAAATTTTATTTAATTTTTCTATTTGATGCAAAATGAAATGCTTTGACCTATTTGAATTTTTAACTGAATTGAGCGCGCATTAATTTCATTAAATTTAGCCCTTTTAATTCTTAAAATTTTTATTTCATTTTAAAAATAAAACAATTCACTCAATCCAATAGAGAATTTAACTTTATTATTAGCAATGATTGAGACTGATCCATCACAATCACTTAGCAGAGAGAATTCAATGGATATTTCAAAGCGATCTCCACACCGTCGACACCAAACACATTCTCATCGTGGTCGATCACGATCCAGATCGTGCTATCGATCAAGATCGCGTTCCCGTTTAAGATCTAATAATTTTAGAAAAAAATCGCCTTATTCTCGCTCTAGTAGACACCGGACTGATCCACGCCAGGATCCAGACCGGTTCAACCCACCAAAAAATAATATAATTGCAGTTTTTGGCCTTGATCGTGACACAACTGAATCGGATTTGTCCAATTTTTATAGAAAATATGGATGCAAAAGATGCAAAGTTATTTTTGATAGAAGAGTAAAAAAATTTAATTAAAAAAGATTCTTAATTTTTATGATTTTTTTAAATCTTAAAGACCGGCAGGCCTAGAGGCTTTGGATTTGTCTATTTCGATAGCATAGATGATGCGTCAAGAGTAAAATTAGTGATATTTAGAGTATTTTAGCCGTATATGGATTAATGATTGTATTTTTAAGGCCAAACATGCCACAAATGGAAAACGACTTTTGAGCAGAGAATTGCGGGTTGACTATTCAATTGGAGAAAGAAGCTATTCGAGTAGCAGACAAAGCTCTTATGACAAAATGTACAGATATCGGGCAAATACTGAATCAGGCGGCTTTTATGGATATTAGTTATCTTTTCCATTTAAAATATTTATTTTAAATTTATATGTGTATTTTGTTAGAATAAAATGCTTAAAAAACTTGGCTGATTTAAATTAAAATCATAAAAACTTTCCAAGTTCCTTAAAAAATTAAACATCATAGATTAAATCTTTGACTTAATCAAAGTCTGTTCTTTCTGTTTTATATAGAATTACTTCGCATAAATAAATTTTATTTATTTATTCGTATTTTATATATTCTAATGCACAAAAGCTTGTTGAAAGACCACATGACGTCACATCTTATAAATTACAAAATTTTGAAGTCAACTCATTTTATATGACTTGAATTTTTTTAAAAGTCTCTTTACTTGACTTGATTGACTTTACTCGAAAATTTATTCTTTAAAAATAAGTCTTTTGCAGTTCCATCTAGTTATAAAGGCGGTCATTTTTATTTCATAATCTTTGAAATGATTTTTATTTTAAATATCAAAAAATCTTTTAGATTCATTAGCTCTTCAGGACTTAATAATAAATTTAATTTAATCTACACTGATTAATAATTTACACATAAGCATAATTTTTCAAAAGTATTAGAAAATTTTTCAGCTTCTAGTAATTTATTTTAAAAAGCTAGTCTTTGACATAAACAAAAAAGAGTTATTTAAATTAAAATTTTTTTATTTGTGGAAACAAAATTTTTATAAAAAAAATTTAATTGAATTTAGGAATATAAATTCGAATTTTTTACGATTTATTCAACTATAAACTATTATCAATTGATCTGAACATTTTTCAAAAATTACTGTAAAATCTTATCAAAAAAACTTTGATTAACATTTAGACATACTCTAATTAATTTATTATGAATGTCGTGATCGCTTGACCATACTTTCATGATATTCTTTTAATAAAATTTTAAGTTTTTCTTTACTTTCATACAGACTTGTTTTTAAGTCACAGTTTTAAGTCAAAGTCACAAAAATTTAAGTCAAAGTCATGACTTGACTTAAAAAT
>VANL01000307.1:0-42240 GCA_006352455.1 Brachionus sp. 'Tiscar' | reverse complement strand
TAAATTTTTTTTTTTTTCTTTTTTTTTTTTTTTTTTTTTATCATATTTTTTTTAACCTTTTTTTATTTTTTTTTATTTTTTTTTTTTTTTTTTTTTTTTTTTACTTTATTCTGAAGGAGCTCTTGCTCAGTACAGAAAACAAATAAATAAAAATAAATAATATATTAACTCGATACAGATAGACAGATAAATAAATAATGCTATTTATTCATTAATTCAATAATTAGAATATAATATTGTACTAAAAGAATATTAATATAATGTAGAAAGTTTTTTCAAGGTTCAAAATTTTAAATTATTAAAATTTACTATGTATTTAAAAAAAATAAGAAAAAAAAATCAAACAACTTTTGTAGTTTCTATATTCATTTTTATGTCATTCAATTAGTTTTTTTTTCAAATCAAAAAAATTTTCAATAATTTGCTTAACCTGAATACCTTTGAAAAAACATTTAAGACAAAAATAGCTGCTCAATGTTCTAAATTATAATTAGAATCGATTTAAAATCGATACATCCGAAATAGGCTATTATTTATTATCCATTAAAATTTTAAACATACTTTAATTTTCTATGTACGGATTGAAATAATATGTTAGTAACGGATTAAACTAGCCTAAGGTTTTATGTTTGATGATAAATCTAGATTTGAGTTAATCCTCTTCTTTTCAATTGAGATTAGATCCCTAATTCTTTTCATCGACATTTCTTTTTAATTAATCAAATATTTAAGCCTACATATCGAAAGAATAGAACTGTCGATCACTAATACCATGCAAAATTCTGCGCTTAGTAATCTAGCGAGCGAAGGCGAGCGTTTGTGTAAATTGGGCGATTGTTTAAATGGAATAAACTATTTCAATGAAGCTCTCAAGCTAATAAATAATAGTCAAACAGACGATTTAAAAACTCTAACAATACTAAGCGTTATTTATAATCAATTGGGAAACGCATACTTCTATCTTCAAGATTATAACAAAGCACTCGAATATCACAAGCTTGATTACGAAATATCGCAAAAACTTAACGACGACTCTGGAAAGGCAAAAGCGTGTGGTAATATTGGCAATACTCTTCAACTTCTCGGTGACTATGACGAAGCCATTTTATATTCGATTAAAAATTTAGAAATTTCCATTCAATATAATGATATTACTGGCGAAGCTCGTGCTTTATATAACCTTGGAAATATATACCAGTCCAAAGGAAAGCACATGGGTCGAATAACGTACCAATCTGAAGAGGCGAATCAAAGCTTTCCCGAAGAAATTAGACACGTTTTAGAAAAGGCTATTTATTACTACAAAAAAACTCTCGATTTGGTTAAGACAAAAAACGATCGATCAGCTGAGGGTCGAACTTATGGAAATTTAGGAAATACTTACTACTTGTTGGGCGAATTTGAATCGGCTATTGAATGTCATTTTGAAAGATTAAAAATTGCCAAAGAGTTCGGTGATAAATCAGCAGAGAGAAGAGCATATTCAAATTTAGGAAATTGTCACATATTTTTAGCTAAATATCAAGAATCGGCTGACTTTTATTTAAAAGCAATGAATGTGGCGCGAATTATAGGAGACAAAGCCATCGAGGCTCAGGCTTATTTCAGCCTTGGAAACGTATATTCACTTATTCAGGATTACACTGTAGCCATCGATTTTCATATGAGACATCTTCAAATTGCTCTTTTGTTAGAAGATCGAATCGGGGAGTCGCGTGCCTATTGGTCATTAGGAAATGCATATGCTGCTTTAGGAGACATAGAAAATGCAATTATATATGCCAATAAACATTTGAATTTAGCTAAAAAAATTGGCGACACAACTTCGGAACTTAACGCCAGAATGAATTTGTTTGATTATCAAAATCTTCTTTCATGCAATTCAGCGATCAAAGATTCTGAATCAACTTTGTTTAGTAATATTAATTTTTTTTTCAATAATTCATTTGAATTTTGTTTATTTGGTCTAGCTCCGATTTCAAATATTTACAATCGAAACAACTTTGATAGAGTAACAAATAATTTATTTACTTTTCGCGTTTAAAGCTCATTATTATTTTTGTTTCTTTAGCTATCATCATTGGTAAAAAAGACCCAATCAATTGATTCTATTTATCAATCGCATCAAAATTTATGCATTTCAAATAATCCTGATTCTCAGAGAGAAGCAAAAAATGAATCAAAGCCACATGAACAACTTCAATCTGAAGAATCATTTTTTGATATTCTGGCAAAAGTTCAGTCGGACAGATTGGATGATCAACGCTCCTCTTTACGACTGAAAGCAAAAACAAAATCTCAAAACAAATGTAAAGAAAATAAAAAAAATTTAGATGATGAATTTTTCAATTTGGTAATGAAAAGTCAGAGCAGTAGATTAGAAGACCAAAGATCAAGTATTTCTATAACCAATAATGGTACCAAATTTCTTAAAATAAAAACTAACGACCGACTGACTGTTCCACCCGATGACGAGTTTTTTTCAATGCTTCAAAAGCTTCAATCAAGACGACTAAATGAACAACGATGCGTTCCACATTAACAAATATGTTTGATTTTTTCCATTTTATTGAAAAATAAATGTTCATAAAAACTTTTTTATTGTTGGATTTTTGATTACAAACAATCTTTTTCCTAGTAGTTTATATTTTATTTTTGGATGTCAAATGTTAACTAGTATTTCAAATAAGATCTTTTCGGTAATAAAATATTTTTCAAAGTAGTCAATAGTTAAAATTTTTTCTTTTAAAATGTAGAATTTCAAAAAATTTAAACAGAACAAACCAAATGAATTTCTTTATTAGAATTAAGCCTATTATATTATCGATATTCTTAAATTCTTTATTAAACTTAAATAACGGCTCGTTACTCGCATATATAAAGCTGAGCTTCCTCTAGTATTATTTATATTTAAAAATTATTTAACGTAAACACAAATCATCCAAATAAATGTCAACTAGATTACCAACATTAGCGGCATTTGCCTCTAATCCTTTAAATCATTCAGTTTATATTAAAATTTTTAAATGGCTTTTTTTCAATTTTTATCTTTTTATTATATTTTCATATTGTTGTAATTAAATTTAAATTGTGTCTGTCTGTATTAAAGTCAATTGAAATTTTGAAATAATCTTTTCTTATGTAAACAATAAAAAGCATTTAAAAAAAAGCACACATAATTTCATTAAATGTCTTTCAAAAAATCAAACATTGAAATTAAAAATGGCTACTACAAATTTTGGCAAATTTCTGTTCTAAATTTGAGCAAAAATCTAAAATTAAAAAGTTTAAGAAAAATGTGAAATTCAATCTTTAATTTCAATAATTAAGAAACGTATTTATTTTTTATTCATGTACTCTTCGAATTTGAGGACAAAAATTGTTTTTAAATTTTGACAAATATTTTTTTATATTATTCTCATGACCAAGTCTGGCGTAACTTTTTAAAATAATATTAATAGGAGTATTACTATCTGCAGTATAGATATATCTATCTAAACTAACGCTCAAAAGTAATTAGTCTTATTAACTATAAGGCTTTGGCAGACTTTGATCCTAGTTATTCAAAAGACTCTTTGTCAGTATGACCACTTTGAAGCTATAATTAAGAGTAGAATTTACTGATAGACTGTTCCAAAAAATTATTCAATCGGTCTTTATGAGGCTAAGTTATAGGAGAATCAATCATTTTTGTCGTTCTTAATACTTTTTCAGGAATTTCAATTTCTCTTTTAAGTACTAATACATACTGCAGATTAGGTCACAAGTGGTGTACAGAAAAGTATTAATGATTTTCGATTAAGGTTCTAAAATTTCTTCAGACCAAATACTCGATTAGCAAAGATTCATTGAATTAATAATTTTGTGAATAAATTTTTATTTTAAAAAAATTAAATTTACAATATTCATTTAATTAATTGTAAAAATAACATTAACCAAAATCATGACAATTTTGTTGCCATAAACAACTCTTTAAAGAATAAAATATAATCAATCGAATCTTAAAAATAATTGTCTAAAATTAAAAATGGAATAATTAAACTATATTGTAGATTTAAGATATAATTCTTTTTAGATATTTAAGAGCCCAACAAAATAACAAAAATTTTTTTAGATATTTTATTGACACAGAACAAAAATCTTTTAAAGCGGTAGTAATTACTATTTTACATGTTAAGAACAAAAATCATTTTTTTTTCTTTTGAATGTTTTTACTAATCCAATTTAAACCATCTTTAACACCTTCGCCGTTTAATGCTGAGCAAGCCTGAATGTTCCATGGCCTATCTCTTATTGTATGGAGATTTAATCCTTCAGCTATTTCGCTTGCTCTCGCGGAATTCATTAAATCCTGTTTATTAGCAAATATTAAAACTGGAACTCCAATTAGCTTTTCTTCGGCTAAAAGTTCTGACAGTTCCTAAAAAAATTTTTTTAATTTTTATTATTTTGTATATTAATTAGCCATACTTCGCCTGTTTCATCAAAGCGCTTTCTATCCGCACTATCTATCACATAAATGAGAACATCTGTGTTTTCGAAATAGTTTCTCCAATAAGGTCTTATTTTTCGTTGACCACCAATATCCCAGACATTGAGCTTAAAGCCTTCAGATTGAACGCTTTTAATATTGAAACCCTGGGTTGGTGTTATGTGAGAGACATCTTCAGATGCAAGACTTTTTAATAAAGTGGTTTTGCCTGCATTGTCTAGTCCTAGTAATAAAATTCTCAATTCTTGTTCAGGATTTGAGCGCAATCTTTTCAACAAAGATAATAAACCCATCTTGCCAAATAAACAAAAAAAAGTTAAGTAAGGAAGTCAATTCACAATTTTCTAATTTTATTTTTGTGTCGTGGAATAAAATGAGTGAATAGCAAATTTCTTTCGATATCTTTGTTTTAATATAATAATTTTAGAAAATATTTTCGAATTATTATTC
Source organism: Brachionus sp. 'Tiscar' (assembly GCA_006352455.1). Lineage (NCBI taxonomy): Eukaryota > Metazoa > Rotifera > Eurotatoria > Ploima > Brachionidae > Brachionus > Brachionus sp. 'Tiscar'. The sequence continues at coordinate 37,298 of VANL01000307.1, read as the reverse complement.
GCATTATTATTTGGATTTTTGTTGCTATGGCAACCAATTTAGCATCATGAGATTTAATCATTTAGCTACATTCTTTGTCATGTTTCGCATTTGTTCACTCAAAAAATATTCTATTCGAAATTTTAGTTTTTTATTAGTCGATATCTAGCTAAAATTTTTCTTAATAAAAAAAGTAAATTAACAAAAATATATTTTAATTTATAATTCATTCAATTTTACTTCAATTATGAGATAAGGTGAAAATTTTTATCTTTTTTTTTAAATATTGATTTCTAAGAAAATATAACTGTTAGTTTTTGCTAGTCAAACAAACAAAAAACAATCTATGAAATAAATTAAAATTAATTACATAATTAATTGATCTAAAAATATCTAAGAATAACACAAAAATATAATAATTATTTTTTCAATACTGACAGAATTTTAGAACGTAAAGTTTAAAGATAAAGGCAATATATTTAGTAACATGTTTACCCCCAAAAAAAATTTTCTTCTCAATTCATAAATAAAATTTAGTTAAAAAAATTGTTTTTATAAATATTAATTTTATACAGTACCGTTACGCCATGATGATTTTACGTGAATTTACGTAAAATAACAATAATTATAACAATATGACAATTGAAAATTTGAAAAAAATAAATTATTTTTTTTTTATCCTTCATTTTTGCATAATCGAATCCTAAATTTTGGTTCTTACAGGCAACTTAAAGCTCCTTCACCAGAACCTGACCCATTGTGACATCGTGACATGATTCTGATTTTGAAGTAGGTGATACTTGCACTGTAGATTTTGATCTAATTAGCGTATAATTGTCAATTATCTATTAAAATACGCTTTTAAGACATTTTTGATGAAACAATTTATACTATTGCGGCAAGGTTCGATCCAATTATGGGACTATATTGATAAAACCTGAAAAAAAAGCAAAGTTAGATTTCAAAGCTGAAGTCAATAGTCGAAGAAATCGACACGTTAGAGTCTTGAAACGTTAATACTACGCTATTATGCCGATATTCAAGCACTTTGTAGATTTTTCATCAATTTAAAATATAATTTGTCTATTGTGCTTGTTGCTTACTATAGTGATAATTTTTCATTAGAAAATTTTTAAAATCTTTTATTAACTGAATGGTTATTTTTACGCAAGTATCTTAAAATAAATATTGAATTTCGAATTGAAAAACTTTTTTTTAAATATTTATTCATAACTTAATTAACAACTTAATTATTTAAATTTTATTTTTTACTAATTAATGATTTGATAATCAATTTTTTTTTTTTAATTTCATACATTTAGAAACTTAAAACATTGAATATAATAAATTTTTTATAAGAAATTACTTAAATGCTAAGTTTTTTAAATAAAAAAATATTTTTTTATAGACTCGAGTCCAATAGACTCAAATTCCGACTCATGAGTCTCTAAGTATTTTTCATAAGACTTAGACTCCGAGTCTGAAAAGGGTAATAGACTCGGATTCAGACTCGAGTCTTTTCAAATTTTATGAGTCCCTTTCACTGATAATTGAATACGATCTAATTAGCATTTTGGTTCTAGCAATTTTAAATTATACAAAAAATAGTGATTGCAAGCTTTTTAGGAATTTTATATTTTTTTTAAAGACAGTTTAATGTGAATTTTAAAGATACTGATTAGATTTTAAACCAGATTCATTGTTTATCTGCTAAAAGAACCACTGAGCAGCTAATTAAATTAAAAAAATTAAATTTTGATGAATTAAATAAAGATGAAAGAGCAGGTTAGTTGAAATTATTATAAGCTTTTTTTAAATCAAATGTTAATAGTTTAAATGAAGGAACGCAAATTTCTACTTTTTACGAATTTTTTCCTGAGCTCGAAATTGAAGCAAAAAATTGAAAATGAGACGACAAAAAAAGTACTTTTAGTTCCTTAGAGCTTGCTAAGTATATTACTGAAAAATATTGCGAGTTAAGTAATAATCAGCTCGGTGAAGGGACATTTATTCGTTCTCCTCGAATGTTGATTAATGACCTAAAGAATTGGAGATACAAATACAAAAATAATTCGAAGAGGCCCTAATTTGAAGATCGAAAAAAGTTCGTCGAATATTTTGTGGAGAGGAGAGATCAATAGACGAAGAGAATAATGGATTAATCCAATCGAAAAAAGTTTTAATATTCCACGACGGATCAACATTTCGAAGTGGCGAACAGTTTCATTCAAGGTAGATAATGGAAGGAAAAGAAACTTTTATAAGCAAAAAATAAATAAAAAATAAATAAAAAAGATTAAATAAAAAATAAGACTTAAAATAAAATTTGATTTTTTTGATTAAAGGAGAGGAAAGAGCTTAATGTGCTCAGGTTTTTTGATTTCTCACCCTTCTTCACCTTTTGTTACTCTTTCTGAAAATGAATGGGAAGAAGCAATTAAAAATATCCTTCGGTTTTTGACGACAATTGGATAGATTATTTAGAAAGATCATGTGTAGGATCAATTTTTCCTGGTCAAAATAATTATTTTGATAACAACACAGTGTTGTCTCAATTTGAACGTTTGTGTCAAATGTTGGAATTTAAAAAAGAGTTTAATGAGCCAGTAAAACATGACGTTGAAATTTTGGTTGATAATGCTTCTACATATACAGCACTTAATTTTAAAATAAGTGATTTTGGGTATTTTCTCAAAAAAAAATTTCTTTTTTTAATTAAATTTTTTTTAAAGGCTAAAACCTGGAACTCATTTACCAAAAATTATGTTAAAAACTTATTATTTTTTTTGAAAGTATGACTTATACTTAAACACATTTTGATTAAAAACTTCAAAAAACTTAATTTTTTTCAGTTTTTTAAAAAATGCCTCATTTTGAACACTTTTTTTAAGAGAAATAAAAAGGAAAATAAAAAAAGTAAAACCTACAAGTTGTTCCAAATTTTCTCTAGTTTCAGAATTCGCAAAAATAATCGAGGGTTATGGGGGATCCCCTGGGACTAGATACAAATAAACCAAAAAAACGTGTTAAACTCCAGCATTTGAAAAAATTTCTAAGATTTGATAATTTTTTTTGAAAGATAAAAATATAATTTTCTAGTAGAAAATTTTACACTCTTTCAGGTGATAAGTGATTTTAACATGTTTTATATACTTTTGGTGAAGATATATGCATCAATTCATAGTATACTTTAGCAAATTAATGAAACCTTTGAGCCCATCCAGGCGAAAAAAATTTTTTTTCGATCTCTCCTAAAAGGTGGTTTTCATATATGCAGATTACGAATTTGAGGTCGAAAATTGAATCCTAAGATAGCTTGGACGTTTTGAATTTCCTGAACTTTAATCCTTATAATAATCAAACGATCACTTGAAATTCTTATAATAATTTACTACTTATATTCTAACTGCAGGTCGGTATAACCGTGAATTCTTTTTTGAATGACTATAACTTTATTTTGATAAAAATATTTTCTATTAAATAAAAAAAAAGCATATAAAAAACGACTTGGTTAATAAAAATAAAAGCTAAAATTGAAGCTAAAAAATTAAACAAACATCAAGCTTCCTTAAAAAATTTGAAACGTTTGATTGGGGTTATGGTATTAATTTTATCAAACAAAAAAAGCTTGATATTTTGATATTTTTTTCAAAAAAGTATAATAAATAGATTAATTTTGTTTTAAAATAAGATGAATATTTTTTCTTATACTTTTTTTTAATTTTAATTGCTTGAATTTATGTAATTCACGGATGCATTACCATTTTTACATTTCATACATACCATTTTTATGTAAAGGTTGAAACGTTAATGAAACATCTATTTTTTTATTTTAACTATAATTTTGAATCGTTCTTTTATTTTGAAATAAGTCTTTTTTAAATTAAAGACAATATTCTCTTTTGTTGTTTTATATTTTTTTCGAAAATAAAAATCTCACAAGTAATTAGCGGTCAAAAATAATAATTCACGGTTTTACCCCGTTTGACTATATCTTTATTAAAGCTTATTCCATTTATTCGATTCTTTTTCTTCTCTAAACATTGTAACTTGCATTAAATATATCAATAATTGTATGATATTGAGTCTTTTAGTTAAAAAACTTTATAAATTGCAACTAAATTAATTTTCCTTCTTTTAATTTTTTGGCAATCAGAGCAAATTGAAAATTGGTCAAAAATTATTCTTTCCTTTTTCTATTTAAAGAATTTTTGTTTCATAAGGTTTTTCTCTTAAATCTTAGACAAAATTTTTGACAATCTTACAAAATATTTCACATAAAAATTTTAAAGATAAATATTAATAAATTTTAATCAAATATGTTCAAGAAAAATATAAAATGTCAATTTTTATTTATTCATTAAAATTTATTAGTAATTATATCTAATAATGATTTTTAACCCATGAAAAGAATATTACATAAATCAATTTTCTTAAACTGTATTTAGATCTGTAATCATTTTATAATAATGCATGTTTACTTATAACCAAAAAATTAGAAATTCATTCAATTTTTATTTAATTTTACTATTTATTTTAAAAGTTTTATATTAAAAAATCTTAAAAAGATTTGATTTAATTCATTCTCAAAATAAAATAGTCTAGAACATATGGACTATTGAAATTCGTCAATTCATGTTTTTAATTCTAAAAGACAATAATTAATAATAAAAAAGGTGCTAATATTTTTAAATTCAAAATTATATTGTTTGCAGACGAACTTGTCGTAGAATGTGTAGATATTGTAGTAGTGGTTGTTGTGGTTGTCGGTGCAACAGTAGTTGTTGTATTTGAATCTGTATTTTTCACAACGTTTGTTGCTATTCCTACTTCATTTGTGATTATAACTTCTTCAGTTGTCTGACCGGCTACAGTGAGATCTAAATAACAAACTAATGTCAAGACAAAAGTTAAATAACAAGAAAACTTACCTAAAGAAATTCCTATTAAAATAACCAAACCAATGGTAATAAATTTATTCATTTTTAGTTTTTTTTATAATAGAAAATTAGAAATTTTGCAGTTCTATTTATATGGAAAAGGAAAAAAATGGTACCAACTTGCATAAGGAGCTTGTATTTAATTTTTCAACGAAAGTTAATATTTGCTATAAAATTTTGTTTTTTGAATTTTAATATTTAATTATTGATTTTAAGGAAATCGATCAGGTTTTTCGTATTTCTTCAAATAAGTTTAAAGAAAATTTTAATTTAAGTTTTTTAAAAATATTTTTTAGTGTTAAGATAAAAAGATAATTAAAAAATTGCAAGTAAAAAATATCCTCTTGAATTTTTCATTAAAAATAACGAAAAATGAATGGTTTTTGAAAATTATTAAATAAAGCTAATTTTTTATGTAAAATTTCTAATTTCTAGGTTTATTCAGGCTATACGACATCTAAACATTATTATTTTTCTAAAGAAAGCTTCATGTTATTTTTTTATTTAATTTTCTCAAAATAAATAGCTAAAAAACCTAAGAACTTTTTCCACAAATATTAAGTAATTAAACATTACATTTTGAACAAATACAACAAAAGAAGAAAAACAAAATAAAAAAAGTTAAATTTCAAAATTGATAAGATTTAATCAAAATTTTATTCGGAAATTTTAATTGATTGATCTATAATGGAAGGAAATATTGCTGCCATTTATAATTTTATGAATTTATTTGGTTTTAATCCAATTAAAAAAATAATTAAAACTCAAATATTATCAATCTACTTATATATTCTTCAGCTTAAGTTCAAATTAGTGTTGGGTAAAAATTAAATTAAAATAATTAAATTAAATTATTAAATTTAATTATTAAATGAATTATTAAATTTAATTTATTAAATTAAAAATTTATATTTATAAAATATACTTTTTTTTTGGGAAGAGTGAAAAAAATTTCTTATGATCTAAAAACCGACCACTCTTTTTCTAAAATCATTATAATTTTTTTTATCATAAATTTTTATTCAGTAGATAGGTGTCACTTTAAAAATAGTCTTCAATTCACTAGCTGAGCTAAATTAGGAAAAAATAATATTTTGTAAAATTTATATTAATCAATTGTCAAAAAATGTTTATTTTTATTAATTTCATTGAACACTTTATAGGCAATGTAAAAAAAACAGAAAATTTTAATTCAATAAATCAGACAAATTTTTAGCGTTTTATAAAATATCAATAATAGCAATCTGTAATATGATTCTAAAAACTAGCAACTTGGTAAATTTGGTTTTACAAAAAAATATCATTTAAAATTAAAATATCAATCTTTACCTAAAATTAAATTAAAGATTTAATTTGAAAATTTTAAGATTATTTTCAATTTTTTAATTTATTTCAATTAAAATTTTGAGAATAAATAATTAGAGACCAATAGGCTGTGAATTCCTTCTTTTCAGCCGATCAATATTTTAGATTTGAATTAAATTTAAGTTGAAAATTTGAAAATAATCAGATTAAATTAAAAATTTATATTTATAAAATATACTTTTTTTTTGGGAAGAGTGAAAAAAATTTCTTATGATCTAAAAACCGACCACTCTTTTTCTAAAATCATTATAATTTTTTTTATCATAAATTTTTATTCAGTAGATAGGTGTCACTTTAAAAATAGTCTTCAATTCACTAGCTGAGCTAAATTAGGAAAAAATAATATTTTGTAAAATTTATATTAATCAATTGTCAAAAAATGTTTATTTTTATTAATTTCATTGAACACTTTATAGGCAATGTAAAAAAAACAGAAAATTTTAATTCAATAAATCAGACAAATTTTTAGCGTTTTATAAAATATAAAAAAAGGTGTGAAGTTTTTTTTTTATTTTAATGGTAGAAGTTTTATCTGAGAACATTTAAAATATATAGGAATTTTTAGTATAGTATAAAGGATTAATTTGAGTAAATAATTTTTGTTTGATTTTAAAATTTTATTTTCAAATAACAAATTAATCGTTTGGATTTTTAGTTCTACAAAAAGCCAGAATTCAAGCAATGATTGAAAAGAATATTTTTTATTCCTAACATGTTTTGCTCATTTTAAATATTTATTTATTTTTACTTGGCAAAGTAAAAATCAGCAGTGAATCAAAGATTTTTTTTTAAATTTAGTAAAAAATATCAATTTAAAAAAATATTTTTCTGGCTTTTATCTTAAATTTTTTAATCATTTTTTTAAAAAGCTCGGCAAAGAAAATTTTACATTCTTTTTTTTTTGCAGAAACTTTGAAGCCTCAATTGAGAAAGTTACCATTTTATCCTTGTAGAAATATGATTTTTAGAAAACTAATAGAATTCTCAACAAAATAAATTGAATTTTAATTTTTTTTAACAATTTAAATTGACATTAACTTTATTAAAAAAATATTTACAAATATATTTTCATTAATTAAAAGCCATAGGTTAACAAAATTTATGAGATCATTCAGACAATAAAGTTAAATTAAATTTTAATTAATTTTGTTAGTCTTCCTTTTACGATATCTTCTTTGAATTCTTTTTCTATACTTTCTAAAAGGTCTTTGGTAAAAACGTCTTCTGAAATGCTTAGTGGTAATTGAAGTAGTTGTTTTGGTTGTTGAAATTGGTTTTAAAGTTGTTTGGAAAAAAACAAAGTTTTTAGACAAAGTCGGAAAATAGCTGTTTTCTGGAAAAACATCTGTTAACTTTGTATGAACATGAAAAATAGTTGATTGATTATTTTTGCACTCATTTTGATTCATTATTTTGCTTATTAGTGGGTTTATCAAGCGACCAAACTTGTTGAATGACAAGTAAACATTATTGTTTGAACCAAGTGAAAATTGATGCGAATTTCCTATGCGAATTCGGTGATGAAACACACAAAATTTGTCTAATTCATTCAAATTTTTTAGCACAAAAATTCCTGAACGGTGAAAACAGACATATCGATTTAATTGTTTGGATTTTAATATTGTAAATTTCCTAAATGTTAATGTTTCAATTAAAGCGTATGGATCTTTAAAAGCCTCATCTATTGGTACATCAGCTTTTATGCGAAAATTTCGTAGACTCACATAGCTTTGACTACATTCAGAATTCAGACGAACCACTCGCTGAAGACCATGACGAGACCAATCTCCATTTAAATCTTTCAGTGCGTTTAGAAAGCGTGTTATCAAAAATAAATCATTTCTCGTATATTGCAAATTTGCCGGAGTAATATAACCAATGTTCCGTCGCCGAAAATTTGATTCATTAAATCTTAGCGAATAAACGTTTCTAACACATTCCTTTTAGAAAATTAAAATTTTTGAAAAAAAAATTTTTATTTGTGTATAAAAGATCAATTTTAAAAATATTTTGGTTTTTAATGTTTTGTTATTTTTCGATTTAATCAATTTCAAAAGAAATAAAATAAAATAGATTTTATTTTAAGTATTTATTGATTTTATATTTTACTCCAGAAGCACATTTTATATAAATACAAAATTCTGCAAAACTTTATGTATCTAAAATTGAGAACTATAGCTTTTTATGTGTAAATACTGTTTGCTTTTCATGAAAATATCTTTCTGGATTAAATTTTATAATTAAATTTAGACTCAAATATGCTCTTTTTTATAAAGAAATAAGTGTTCTTAACTAATAAGTGTTCTTGGCCTAAATATTTTTTTTGGAACGAATTAAATTTTTTTTTGCTTAATTGTCACAACTTTTGATTAATGTTGTTACATACTAAAATTTCGTCTAAATCGCTTAAAAAAATTTAAATAACGACATGTTATTACTGACATCATTAATATTTTGTTATAACAAAAACGTGGACACATGCTTATATTCCAAAAAAAATCTCTGACACTTTTCCCCATAAATTTACCACCTTGGACCAAAATCTTAACAGTTTGAGATTCAGTTAAATAATTAAATTATTTAATTGTTTAACTGTATCTTGAAATCCTAATATAAGATCTAATAATTTCATTAAATTTATTTATTTTATTAAATGTATTTTTCATATTAAACTTAGTCCTTCCTTTCAGTCATTTGATAAAATTTTTGATATAAAAATTTCCTAACATGTTAAATAGTTGAATTTTTTAAAAGTTCCTGTGAGCGATAAAGCTAATTATTTATTTATTAAGTAAATTCTGGTCGAACCAAGGCTCCTTCAGAAAAAAAATAAAATAAAAGTTTCTGTTAGTTATATATATTTTGAATACATGATCAGTTAACGAATGTTAATAATTGATTGTTGATAAGTGAATGAGAATGAAGTTTTTAAGTAAAATCAAGGTAAGGAAAAAATTCATCACTTAGGAGGTATATACCACCCAATGGGGTTGCAAAATTGCATTTTTCTTTATGGCTAATTGCAGCTTTATATTCTTTTACAAGTCTATAGTTACAATAGGTACTGAGTTTTTTTAGACCAGACCTGATATAGTTCTCACTGAGATCAAAAAGACGGTTGTCTATCCTATGAGTTTATAGTTTATCCAAGGCTAGATAATGAAAATTTAAGTAATTAATATGTACCGTTTATAAAGTTTTTTTTTTTAAATCGTCATACACTCATAAATTTATACTCTTAGGAAGTGATAAAAATAATTAAAAAAAATAAATACTTACAGTGGTTTGAATTGTTACAAGATAAAAATATAAAAATAGGACCAATTTGAATTTGTTGATGAAAACAAAACGCGAAAATTTAAATTTCTTTATTTTAAAACAAAACATTTCTGATTTTGCTGAAATTAATTAAAATAAAAAAAGAATTATTAATTTCATCTAAAAAAAGAAAATAAGCATTAGGTAAGTTTCAGGTATCGGTCTAAAGCGAATAAGAGCTTTTGAACTAGATTTAACTTATAACAATTACGTCAAATGCTTATTTGTCTTAGCAAGTCGCGCTCTAGAATAGACTAAGCTTCTTTTCAAAGATTTTTGATTTTTCTAAACGAATGAATTTTTAATTAACTTAATTTGTTGGTTTTATTATAAATTTCAAATAGAATGACAAGGATTAACTTCGAAGTGATCAATCAGAATATTTGCGCTCTAGAATTAAAAAATGATAGCCTTAAGACTTATTTGAGTATACTTTAAACTTTTGAATTGTAATTAAACTTTTAAAATTAATTAAAATTTTTTGGTTGCATTCAATTTTTATGTGTTCATTTATTATGATTGGCTAATTAATTAATGAACACGGCTTCAATCTAAATCCTACACATTCTTTTTGCGTGGGAACTATTTTACAAAAAATGATTTCGTTCTAAAAACATTCATTAACAACATTTCTAGTGATACACGACAAATTTAACCTTTTTTACCCTTCACTTGTCTATACACTATTTTAAATAAAGATAAATCAACTAGCTAAGTCTAAAAACTATCTTTCATGATAAGAAACAGCTTAGTCAAACATTCTTATAAAGCTTATTTCTTTTAATTTTTTTTTTCATTTGAACAAAATAGACAAACTAAATCAAAGGACACTTAAAATCAGGTTATCTTAACTAAATCGATTAGAAATACTATATTTAAAGTCTAGCAAAAAAATTATTTCGTAACTAAATAAATATCTTTATTAAACGAGTAAAACTATAAAATTATCTTTAAAAAAATAAATCAAGTGATAAATATCCAAAAGCATCAATAAAGAAAAAATTCTCTTAGCACAAACATATTTAAATTTAAGAGAAAAAAATTTAAGGTTTTTAAGGATTTTCTTAAAGCTATGCTCGACCAAGTATTTATTTTAGATTAAATACCTATTTTTTTTCATCATAGATCCGAAATTAATTAGTTTCCTAATAAAAAAAATAAACCTAATTTTTTTTTTATCAAATTAGGTCTATGTAATAAACGATAATGAGGGGCTTAAAATAAAACTAACGGAATGAATTAAAATTTAAAAACCATTACTTCTATTGAATTCATCACGATTAGAGAGAGCCAGCTTTTTTATTCGTCTTTAGTGTCTGATTTAGTATGAAATTCGCTTAATTATTGTCACTTGTACTTAATGGAAAATCAATTTAAAAACCATTCACTGAAAGCTAAATATTAGTCGTTAATTTTTTTTCAAATCTGAAAAATTAAGTTACATCCTGAAATATTTGAATAAACCGGTTCTTATAAGTATTTCCGATTATTTTTTTAAAATGAAACTTTACAAAATAAATCACATACGGTTTCTTTGTTATAAACGGCATAGTCCAATTTAGATCCTCCAAACGGTTCTTACGGCTTTCGATTCCTGACTTAGAGAACCTTTTATTATAAAAAATAAACAAGAAACTATACCAGCATAAATCTCGTTAATAAATGGCTTTTATTTAGAATAAAAATACCTAGGTCCTTTACAAATTTAAATTTTAACTCGCAATTTTTTTAAGTTCTAGTTTAATTTAGGCAAAAAGTTTTGATTAGGCTTGAGTATATTTCAAACTTGAATCTCAAGTCGTTAATATCAAGATATAAAAAAAGTTAACTAATAGACAATTAATAAATATTCAACAATTATTTCTTTACTCAAACAATTTCAAAAATATGATCTATGAAAATTGAGTAATTCGTATCCAAAAAACTGCTTTAATTTTATTTTGCTCTTGATTACTTGAAATAGATGATAAATCTTAAGTTGGTTTTAAATTATAGATTAAGCATTAAGTGACCTAAAATATTAAATTAGAAGAAACAATAATTAATATTTTTTATTTCAAGAATCAAATGTCTTAGACCAAATCAAAATTTTGTCCAATTTTTTTAAATCAATTTAGCGACTGTTTAAGTCAAAAGATAAATAATTTTTTTTATTCTTTATGTTTAAAAAAATGAATTATTTTGAAAAAATATTCTCAAAAAAATTAGGGACTATTTTAAAAATAATTATTGATTTTAAATGAACTATATGATAAGTGAATACTATCAAAAATAAACTAACATAAAATTTTTCCTTTAGAAATCACAAGATTAGGCTTCAAATGTTTAATAAAATAAATCATAAAAATGATAGCGATAAAAAATAATAGATTGAACTTTATTGCATAAAAGGATGAACTTTGAAAAAAAAAACACATTGATTTAATTCGAATAAACAACCTATAGATAATGCCATTGAAAAAAAAAATTTAAATTTGTTAATTATATCAGTTATATCATCAAAATAAAACAAAATAAAAGTCAAAATAAAAATAATAACCTTTCTATTTTAAATAAAATCAAATGTTATTCTCAAATGTACTGAGATAAAACAAAAAAAAGTAATTTATTTGCTTGGACTATTTCATTAAACTATGAAATTGCATGAAAATTAAATATACAAGCTCGACTATCTTCAATTTATATTTAATTAAATTAATCAGACTCAAAACATTTACAATTAAGACCCCATGTTCTGTGTCGTGTTTTAGTTGTCCTCACTAATTGCTTGCAAATATCAAGCTAATTGATAATTAAAAAATGTATTTTGAACGTTCTATTTTATTTTTATTGCTTCATCTCTTTCTTTATCGTTATCCCAAATCTTTACGTGCTTATCATACCGTGAAGCTTGCTTTTGAATTTTATCTGATTCCTATTAAATAATTAACAAATGGGTAAATGTAAAATCTAGTCTTGTTAAAAATTATTCAAAATACTAGCATCAAAAAAGTTTTCACGTTCTTTAATATAAAATGATTCTTAGCCAAATTTCATTTTGGTCACGAAATACCAATTCTTTGATAGACTTCAAAATTTTTGGTCAAAATTGGTTTAATTAAAAAAATAAATAAATAAAAAAGCTCATAGTGCTTTAAGTTAAATTTTCTAGTCAAATATTTGGTTAGTTCTTTTAAAAAAAAGAACAAAATTAAAGAAAAAAGCCACTAGAGCTTTGGAACTCCTTGAGCAAAATAATCTTTTTTTAAAAAAACAAGATTATATAATTGTTTTGACTTAAAGGAGAGTTCTAGTATTTAAAAATACTAAATACTTAAGTCCGAATTCTAAGCTAACGAGAATATAAAAATCTCATAGAAATTGATTTAATTTATTTCAAAAGTCACTTAAATTAAAATTTTAAATTGACTGTTAATTTTATTCTTTTAAATAGCTGTTAATATTTTGACCTGTTTTTTTTTCTATTCATTTTAAATCGATAGAAAGTGTTATAAGTAGAAAATATTTTTCTAATGGATTTTTAGCCTTCTGAGAAAAAATAACGCTAGAAAATAAACTTTTCCTTTCAAGGTGTGTAAGTCAATATTTTTACTAAGCTTTAATGACACTATAGTGGTAGTTTTAATAGGCATTGTATCTTAAAGTAACCCTTGAGCGTTACACAACAAACATTCACCAAAAATTGCTTCAAAAGAACTTTTTGCTTTAATATATTGGTCAAGTATTTTAAAATTTAAATGTATTTTTATAGTAAAAATAATAATAAAAAGGTGATTCGATTTCTTAAAAAAATGAAAGATAAAAATAAATTTTAATTAGATAACAATGGCTACATTAAAAAAATCATTGAACTAAAATAAATTTTAATTCCTATTCAAATACATCAAGATAAAGAAATTACATTTTTCGGAGTTACTTTAATCATAAAAATTTTATCTTGGGGATTAAGATAAGCGATTTACTTTTTTCTCTATAATTAAAAATAATTAAAGAAATAACTTGATATGATCGAAACATGGATTAAATTGAAAAAATAGCTTATTTTTCTCCTTTAATTTAATGACATTCATGCAAGTTATTGTTTTTCAATATTAAAAAAAATTTTATTGATGATGATAGATTTTTATATTTGTCATGTACATATTAATTTTTTTTAAAACATATTAAATAATGATAATTCAAAAATTATTTTAATTATTTAATATTTGGCAAAAAGCCATTAAAAATACTTTTTGATCATTGAATTTTAATTTTGTATTTTAAACTTTAAAGCATTTTGATAAAAAACGAGCCACTCAAACCTCTTCAATTTTTTCCGATATATAAACTCTTGATTCAATCAAGAGTTTGATAATAAATTAGTGAATGTTATTTTATATAACTGAAGAAAAATATGAAGGTTACAGAAGTTGTCTACATAATGATTAGCCTCTTGGTTGGTGTAAGTAATTGCTTTAATTGGTTTCATAAATGTAGTTTACCCAAGACAGTGGAAAACTTTCAGCTAAATAAAGTATGTTAAACAATACTAAAATTAAAATGCTCTTTTAATATAAAATTGGATATTTTCGCTTAATTTAAAAAAAAAAAAACAAGATTTTTCTGAATTTAAATAGTTATGTAACTTTGTTTTCAAAAAGAGTATTTAGAGAATTTCAACACATATAATTGATAATTTTGTTTTTGCCTTAAGATAATTGGCTCATGGTTTATTTACTTGCATTCACAAGGAACCCTCATTGACCATTTTAAATGCATGAAAACAATTTACAAACCAACTGAAGAGCCAAATGCCGTTATAGCAAGCTCTATTGCTTGGTCGTAAGTAATTACTAAGTTAATAAATAATCAATAAGTTTTGTCAAAAATATGAATGTAAGTTGATTGAGTTAAGTTTTATGATGCATAAAATGTTTTTTCTTTCAAGTATCTATTAACATAGATACATAAATTTACATCATCAAAATACACATGTACCTAAGGTTATTTTTTTATATTTATAACTTAATTTAGGTAGATTCTGACAAAGATTCTAATCACAGAAATTCCTAAGCAAGAAACTTGAGATAGCAATGATTAAAAGGCCAATTTTTTTTAAAGCTAAAATTAATTTATATTATCTAAAAAAAATACAAAAGGGTTTTTAATATCAAATAGTTAAAATCACGAAATAATTTCATTCACAATCATAGTTTATTTTTAATAAATTATTTAATACGCTATATGGATAAAAAAATTTTGATTCGTTTCCATATAATACATCATACTAGATATAAAAAATTTGATACAGTCAATCAGTCCCACTTCCATAATTTAAAAGCTGAAATTAGAACTTTCACAATTTTGAATTCATATTCTAAGCTGTTAATAAACAAACAATTTTCAGAACGAATAAATTGCACACAGAGCGGTGTATTTTTCTTAAACTGAAGGCTGACTTTTATTAATAAAATGGAAAAACTTCTTTACATTATATATGTTTCTTCTTTACATTATAGACATTTTATTAGTTTCTCTAAAAAAGATTTTATGGTCTGTTAGTGAAAATAAATCTCACTAACAGACTCAACTTTAAGTGCATCAAACGACGAGGTCCCTCGAGTAAACTTTTCAACCCAATAATCCACTTAATTAACTAAATTCTGTCTTGTATCAAGTTCATTTAGCATATTTTTCTGAATAAGGATGTTGTCCAGAATGTGCTTAAAGACTGACTGGCAATATTGTCTGAATAAAAATCCAATAAGATGAGGATTGGATACCATTTGTTTACAACTAGGACCATATAAAAATCAAAAGAATTTTTTCAACAATTGAACACCGTTTATATAAAATCTTTCTTGACATTTAACTCCAGAGTTGGTCATTGTTAGATTAACTGATTTTTTAGGAGTCAATTTTCCAATCAATTATTTTGCAAATCGAAAACACTCTTCCTATAACTTCATGACTTTTTCATAGGGGAATGAAATTATTACCATATCAATAAAGCAATGATGGATAAATAAAAACCATTTAATTTTTTTCTAATATTATATACTAAGTATAATTTCATTATCAATTAATTTATAAAAAAATTAAAAAAATAAGGGAGAGAACTCCTGCCTGTTTTAATGCCTCAGTACAGGCCAAAAAATCACTTAAACGTCCATCATACTTGATAAAAATTTTTGACACATTATAATAGCTGTTCAGTATGCGCCAAATTGGTTTAGAGACTTTAACAATCAACTTGGGAAAAAACCCATCCTTCTTTATTTTATCAAATGCTTTGGTAGCATCTAAATTCAAAATATGTATTTAAGAGCCTTTGTTCTTATAATAACTTGCCAACTCATTCACAAGAAAATACTTATGTTTACTTAACAATTTATTTTTGTATACAAATTAATTTTTGTGTATACAACTAAATATATCCATTTTGTTATGAATTGTATTTTCCAAGATTTTAACCAAAGTACTTGAGACAGACACAAGTCTAAAGTCCGACGATTAGCTCATTGTGTCTTTTTCTGTTATCTGTGTAACAACTGTATTATTAAAATTATTATTTATTATAAGTTATAATAAATATAGCGAAATTAGATTGCTTTATTAAAATAATATAAAAATAATTAGATTAAACACTAGAAAGCCCGTTTTTTAGACCCCTTTTTGAAAAATTTAAACTTGAATATTATCTCAAAGATATAAAGTTTTAAGAAATTACTCAAAAAACTAAAAATAAAATTGTAAAAATTAAAAAAAGAATTTAATTTTTTAATAAATTTTATTTATTATTCTTGAAATTTTAATTTGAAATTTTTAGAATAAATCAGCCGGGCTTTCTAGTGTTAAACATACTCCATTAATAAGAAATTCATTACAAATTTTATCTAGACCAGCAGATTTTTTATTGCTTAACTTTTGTATAAAACATTTGATCTTATCATAAGTACATGGACGTTGTTTTATAATATATAATCCAAAAATTAGAACTTATTTATTTTTTAAACTAAAACTTAAACAAAGCTGTTAGTAATTTCAAGATTGGCCTCAAAACTTTTATTTTTCACCGATTTTGGTGTTCAGCCTAGAATTTTAATTTTAAATGTAAAATTTAAGCACGAGCTGACATCTATAACTTAAAAAAATAAAAAAAATTTTAGACAAATTTTCTATTATTGAAATGTCAAGAAATAGACATTTGTGCTATATGTGACAAAATGACAGATTTTTTATCGATAAATACCACTTACTAGGTCTTTATAGTGACTAAAAGATAAGCATTTATATGCATATATTCAAAAAATCGTTTTTGTCTAAAAAATAATTGAATACAGTAAAATTTTATAATAATAAAAAAAAAAACTAATTTTTTAAAAATTTATTCAAATTTTAATTTAGTCTAATTCTTTTAGCTTTTATACAAAATGGCTAAATTATTCCGCGATGAACTATAACGAATATGAAAGTCAAGTCGGAATTTTGTCTACAATGAATAAAAATGAACAATCTATTGATTTATGGAATGAAAATATAAATTACTACATTATAGATACGGACTACGAGTCATATTTAATAGGCTATTTTTGTTCGTATAAATACTTTGGTCTTGCGTCTGAGCATAACTATTATGTACTAACTAAAAATAAAGAAATCGAAGCCAATTTGGAAGAAAAAATTAAAAATGACTTGGACACTATTATTCCAAAAGGCGTTGTAATGAAAAAAACTGATTTTATCGATTGTCACGTTTTAAAATAAATTAAGCAGTGGTATCAAAAAATATCGGAAAAATAGACTTTTTTGTTTTAACATAAACATTTGTTTGATCATAATTTTCTGTTTTTCTTCTTAAATTTAAATTATCTATTTTATCAACCAATAAACTAGTTTCAACTTTAGTTAAATCTAATGAGAAAAATTGATTAGACTTGAATCCTCTTTGCACAAGAAATAATTTGCAATAGTACACGAACGATTTGATACATTGTTCAAAAGTTTGTTCATTGAAAATCATACGGGAAAGTTTTGTGAAGCATTCAACAAAACCTTGATAGCAAAGTCCACTTACAGGATTTTGCTTCGAATCGTAAAATCGTTTTTTTGTGTTGTACATGTCCCACTTTTTACTTAATTCAAAGAATATTATATCCAAATTATCGCTTGTTACTAATTTATTAGAAATATTACAGTACCTTTAAAATGAAAATTAATTTTTTAGTGATAAAATTTGACTGCTTTCAAATACTTAACAAAAATACGAAAATCGTCGTGAGTCATTATTTTGAAAGTATTATGAATAGTAAAAAAATTGAACAAGTCGGCAATGTCTTCTTGTGGGTAAAATCGATTATACTGACCTCTGAAGTTGTTATTTGGAAAAATGTTTCTTAAATAACTTGTTGAGGAAGATGAAGAAAATATAGATGTTTTGATTAGATTTGTAGATGATTTTAATTTAGAGGCATTTGTGGCATTTGTATTATTTGGTCGCGCATCTGAACTGATTGATCGTTGCTGCTTAATGTAAGCTTGTGATGGTTTTGAAAGCAAAGGCATTTTATCAAAATTTATTTTTTTAAACTTGATCGAAGATTGTGAACGTTGCTCAATTCGCTGTTTAACTAAATATTTACGATATTGTGCGGCTTTTTCGGCTTGTTCCTCTTCTTTTCTTAATTTTTCTCTGAAAAAAATTAATTAAAAAATTAGAATTAAAAACATAATTACAGTAAAGTTTGTTACATATGTTCAAGCTTTTTTCTAGGACATGCTAATTTTAGAGTTTCTAGTACAAGTGGTTTTTTAATTTCTACATCAATCGGACTTGCTAAAGTCAATATTCTTCCATCGAGAGCCTCTGTTTCAAAGTCTATTCTCAGACTAGGATTACAATTTACTTCTAGTAAAACAGGTTTCAGATCTTCTTTTAATAAGATGTCGAATCCGATTATCTTCAAAAATAAAAAGAAACATTTTAGGAAAATAGTTTTTAGAAACGACTAAGGACACCGTTGAATTTAAACTTTTTAGCTTTAAATTAATTTGAAAAAAAAATTTTTTTTTCATCCTTATAAATTTAATGATTCTAGCTTTTTTTTTAATTACTAAAATATTAAAGATATTAGCAAAATTTTTAATTAATGTTAATTTAAAAAAAAAAAAAAACTTAAAACAATTACTTGAAAGCTTGATGGTCGTTGTTTGTTTGGTGAATTGTAAATTTCGTAAGAAAGCTCGACTTTAATTTCAGGTAGAAGAGCAAAAACTGTTTTGATAATTAAATCATCTATATCATTTTTTATTTTAGCTACGTTTATACCAATTTTCGACATATAGCTAAATATTTTGCTCAATTTTCTTTTGCTGCCATGTCCAGCTAAGTTTTCATCGTCGTTCTTTATTGTACTGAACTGATACTTGTCATTCTTCTTGTTTAATGAATAATTTGTTAAATGCATATAAATTTGATTTAGATTGTTTGAGTCAGGTTTTTCGTAGTCAACTGTTGCAAAACGTACCAAACCTTCATCACATATATAAATTTCAAGGGGCTTGATGCTTAGAATGACTACATATATTCTGAAATCAGACTTGAGGCCATCTATCAAAAATGGATTGTGTACATATTCTTGAACAATAAAGCTTTTAGGATTATCAGTCTTAGGATTGAGATATCCCTTGGGTGAACTTATCAAATAAATTCCGTCGCCTTGACTTCCATCATTAGGCTTAACAATAAATGTAGTCTGTGTTTTTTTCATTTTTAAATCTTGGTCATGAATAAAGCGAGATTCCTGCGTAAATTCTTTCAATTGCTCAGGCAAAAACCATGTTTTCGGATAAAAATTATACTCATTTGGATAAAAACGCCTCATAACATTTAACGAATGAGTAAGTGGACCTTTTTTCAAAAGATGGTTCATTGAAGGAAACTTGTTTAAACGTGATTGAGGAGAAAAGTATCCAAAAGAATTGTGATCACGTCCTTCATGAGAAGCGCAAGATTGCCATATAATATCACAACCATTTGGAAGTCCATTTGGACACTCTTGCCATCCTAATTCAGCAATGCATAATTTCAATACTTCAGTATTTGACCGTGCTTTAGAAGTATCAACGGTTATTTTAGATTTAGATGTAATTATTGATTTCGATTTATTATTATCTCTTAAATCAATTGAACTCTCATTTAATGAAGGTCGAGATAATGGTGGCTTTTTTACTAAATTAAATTCAAAATTTTTTGAAAACTCAATTTTCTGATCATTTTTTAAAGAATTAGAGAGCAATTTAACTCCAACAGAAGATTTGATTCGGCGCAAATCTGTTTTTGATAAATTCTTTGAAGTACTCAATGGCCGAAATCGTTTTATTTTATCTTCAAGAGGTATTTTAAACTCCATATCATTGATTGAATTTAAATCAGAGTCTTTTATATGCTTTTCATTCTCCTTAAAAGATAAAATTTTATTTTTTGTTTTTTAGCTATTTTTTAGCTTATTTTATTAAATTTAATTATTATTTTATAAGATGATCTTTTAAAATTAAATGAATAATGAATTTTAGAGTATTGGGTATTAAGTGCGAGCGATCATATGACAAAATTATAAAACCTTTATATTTTTTGACAATTTTCTATTAAAATTATGATTTTTTTTTTGATGATAGCAAGAACTTTTTTATCCGAAATACTTTGATTTAGATCGTTTTGGATTAAATTAAATTTAGTTAAAGATTATATTATAGTTTTTTATTAGAAAAAAAAAAATTTTCGAGAAATTAATTTTATTTTAGAAAAGAAAGTTACATATGTATTTCAAACATGAGTTATCTATGCTATCTGAAATCAAAAACACAAATTTTTTTAATTCTAAAAGAATTTATTTCTGGCACAAGAAATTATTGAAATATTTTCCGAATATTAATATATGGAATAAAGCTAAAAAAAATCGTGAAAATAATATTTTTAAAAAGAGAAACGCCTTCAAGTCATCAAATTTTTAACTTTATCAGAATTATTACTATAAAAAGCATGCTAGAATAATTGAAAATATATGACAAAATATAAGCTATTTAAAATACCTTGCTTTCGTTATTTTGATTTGTTGTTAATTTTTTTTCATTTAGTTTTTCATTTTCTTTAAAAAATACACTTGAATAATCTTTAAAAAATGAATTTTTTTTTCTCAAATTGGCTATAAATTTAAAAATTACCACTAATAGATTTCTTTTCATTTTTTGCCGTAATTGAAGAAAGTTCGCTATCAGATTCAGAAGACAAAGTCTCATCAATGAATGAACTTGAGTATGTGCTAGTATCATTTAAACCAGTTTCTGATTGTGAACGAGAATTCATTTGTTAAAATTTTCATAAGGTGTTTTAGCTTAAAAACATTTAAAATATTAATCAAAATAAATTTATTGCTTAAACATTTAACGAAAAGTAATTAAAAAAGTATTTAAAATAGAAATTTTGAAAAAGGTAAAATTTTATAAGGCATTCTGTTTGGATGCGGACTTGCTTAGAAAAAAAGATACGACAAACGTTGCTTAGCTACTTTATACTTTTCTCTTTCATTTTTTCTCTTACACAATCTCATTTTTAATTAAGATATGCAGACTTTAAAATTTTCAATTATTTTAATTTCAATTGATTAAAAAAAAAGAGTAAAATTGTTTATTTTCTGAAAAATAACTACAAATTTGGTTAACTATTATTTTTATTGGATTTTGAAAGCTCTCAAGAATAATTCAATTCAATTCTAATGCAAAATTCTATTCAAAGGAAATATTTTTTATTTTGTACAAGGACTCTTTACTGATTTTTTAGTTTGAATTAAAAAGCCTCTCTGAGTTGAAACCATTCAGAATTTTCTTTTTTAATACTTAAATAAGTGTAGGATTTCTAGACTACTTGTTTTGGCTATAAATTTCTTTTGTAATCGACTTTAATAAAAAATAATGAAACTTTATCAAATATTTAAATTAAGCTCACAAAGTAAGTCAATTTAAAATATTTATTTTAATTTTAAATATTCATACGAAGATTGGGGAAAATTTTCTTATTAATTCAAGTTCATTTGCAATTTAAATCCTTCAATCTATGATATATATTTTACTATTGAAATTTAAAGGCCCACGGGTCGTTTGGAAAGTTTTTGATTGTTCTTTTTTAGTCTTAACTCTATTTAATCATTTTAAGATATTTAAATCAAATATTTGGTTTGACTTTTTTGTTTTAAAAACATCTGAAGAAAATAAATTCTTGAAATTTTAAAAATTTTTATTATAAACTTAATGGTCTCTGATAATCAAAAAGATTACAAATGAAAATTAAATTGATATTTTTTTTAAAATATTTTGATAACAATAATAAAATTAAGCTGAATCAATGGCCATTAGACCAAAGTCTAGTCTTACCATTCAGGCATAATTTAGCTGAAGTTTCTTCGTATGATTTATGAAACACAGTATGTAAAGGATTTATAAAAAATAAGCTAAACAATGTATCGAGTTAAATCAATAGTCTAGCTTTATCAATTTACCGTATTCCCTCGTTCGATATTGCAGCCTCACAACCCGAAATACAACTTTGGTGCAGGCAATAAATAACCCTAACGCGGCATTATTTGTTAAAAAAATTTAAAATTGACTTGAAAAATATGATAAATATTTTAAAAATTTAATTTTTATTAATTTTTCCAGTCAATTTTAAATTTTTTTAACAAATAATGCCGCGTTAGGCTGCAATATCGAACGAGGGAATACGGTAATTAAAGTTTCCTTCAATTATTCAAATACAAATAAAAACATTTTAATGAAAATTTATTCTATCAATTCAATTTTGGTAAAATTTTTAAACACTCAAAACCCGAAGGAGTTTTGTGGACCCCTTGTGTTATCTTTTCTTTTCAATTTTTATTCCATAAAATAAGCAAATTTTGCCACAAAAATAAATTCATTTTAATATTTTCTGATTTTAGATAGCAAAAAAAAATTAAAAAAATGACCACATTTATATAAGCAAATACAAATAAAAGATTTAGTATAAAGCGCTGAAAAAACTCCTCCGGTGTTTGAGTGTAAAAATAAAATAAAATTAAAGAATGGTTACAAAAATCATCAAAAATAAATAAATAGATATGAATTAATCGAAAATTGAATCTTCAATTGTTGGTTTTTTCTTCTCTGGCTTTTTTTTCGGAACACTAGCGAAAATATCTTCAAAATCATCTAAATCGTCAAAAATATTCTTTTTAGACTCTTGTTTAATTGTAGAATTCGAGACATTATTTGAATTATCATTTTTTGTGATAGTTTTTTTCTCATCATCAATAGTAACTTTTGAATCAATATTAAATATATCATCATCCGAATTATCAAATAATGATTTATTTAAGACCTTGGTGTCTCTTAATTTATTCTCTGATTTTGTTAGGTTTTTGGGCTTTGTTTTTTGAAGATCTAATTTGAAAATATCATCATCATCTTCATTTAAATTATCAAACAAACTGTCTTGAGCAACTTTTGTTTTTTTAATAATTTCTTCAGTTTCCAAAACATCTAATATATTTTCTGATTTTAATGCTAAATCTAGGATAGTATTTATCTGCTTTGAATGATTTTGATTGTCAAAACCTGAAACTTGCTCTGGAGTTTCTAAAACATTCTCTGTCTCTAATGTTTGCTTTCGCTGTTTTGTTGGAGGTCTTTTCTTTGATGACACAGCCTTTAGTCGATCCTATACAGAAAATTCAGTAAAAACTAATAAAATTTTTTAAAGCTAAAAACAAATTACTTTCTGAACGGTGTTTATAATCGGAGCTGTTGAAGCTAAAATATCATTAAATGAATCAGCTGGTTCTTGATTATTAGATAAATTAGACGGAATTTTTTTGGTAGGAAAAGTTGAGAATAAATTTTTCGATTCGGTTTCAATTTCTGGTTTATTGATTATTTCTTCATCTTTAGAATCTTTTTTATCCTCAATTTCGGTATCGTCCTCACTTTCATTATTTTGAGCTAATTTTTTAAACAAACCACTTGATTTCAAAGCTAATGGATCAAAAAGTACATTCTTGACGACAGGTTTTGGTTTGATCAACTCGGTTTCAGATTTCAGATTGTTTCTATCATCTATTTTCAGTTTATTTTCATTAGGTTGCGGTTTTACCACAGAAGGTTTGGAAAATAGATCATCATCATCATCATTATCATTATCAAACAAACTTGTTTTGGGTGCCTGAATCAATTTATTAGAAGTTTGATCATTTTTCTCTGTTTGAATAGTTTCTTTAATATTTTCTGAATATTTTGTTTCATTCATCTTCGAATTATTTTCAAGTTTCGAAAAAAGATCGTAATTCTCATTAACATCATCAAACAAGCCTCCAGTTGTTTTAGGTGCTTGAATCAATTTATTTGAATTTTGAACAGCTTCTTCACTATTTTTGGGCTCATTTTTTGGCTTGGAAAATAGATCATCATTGTCATCCTCAATTTCGTCATTAAAAAGACCGCCAACAGATTTGGATACTTCTAATTTGTCGCACACAGTCTGATCCTTAATTTTGGTTTTAATTGTTTCTTCATTCTTGATTATTGTTTTTTTTTCATTCATTTTAGGTTCATTTTTTGACTTAAAAAAAAGATCATCATCCTCATCTTCATTTTCGTCGTCAAACAAACTTTGAGTTGTTTTAGGTGCTTGAATCGTATTAATGCTTCTAATTTCACTATCTTCTTTTTTATCAAGTGAGATCTTGTTTTCACTTAATTTAGATTTATCACAAGGCTTGGAAAACAAGTCATCATCATCACTCTCGTCATCAAATAGAGAGTTCACTTTTGGTGAAGGTAAAATCGGTATTTTGTTCTGCCGGGATTTAGATTCAAAATCTTTTTCTTGATTTTCGATAAGATCAGATTTTTGCGGACTCTCATCTTGATCATTTTTAGATAGATTTTTCTTTATTATTTCATCAAAATTTTCATTGTTTTGTAAAGCAGGTTTTATTGGTTTTATTTCAACTTTTTTATCACTAAAAAAATCATCATCATCATCATCGCTATCAAACAAACTCTCATTTTTCTTATTTGTTTTGGCTCTTGAATCTAATTCATTTGGTAGCACTTTGTTTATTTCATTTAGTTTATTAGGAAATGATTTTTTCGTTTCTGTCACTGATGGTTTAGAAAAAAGATCATTGTCATCTTCTTCATCAAAAATGGTATTTTTTTCTTTAAAATCAGTTTTCACTAGTTGTGCTTGATTAGAAGATAAGTCATCAAAAAGAGTCTGTTTATTTGTTGAAGGTTTTGAAAATAAACTTTCATTATCTGAATCGCTATCTGAGTTGCCAAAAAGATTGCTATGATTTTGTTCAGGAACTTTTTGTTTCTGTTGAACTGGTTCATTAATTTCATTAGTTTTTTGACTAAGTGATGATTCATTTTTGGTATTTTGATTTGGCTTCATAGCTAATTTGCGTCTCAATTCCGATGCAAAGTCTAATGGCTTTTCAGTATGCTCAACATTTGGACGACTATCTTGGAGCTCTGAATGGTTTGATGATGCAATTGATTTAGATTCAGCTTCCGATTCATTTTCATCAACATCAACATCATCATCATCATCAAATAAATTTTCAGCTTTTTTCTTCACACTAAACAAGTTAGTTTGCTCCTCTTCGGATTCATCGTCGAATAAATCATCTTTTTTAACAGTATTTGAAAATAATTCGCCTTTTTCGGATTCTGATTCAGAATCATTTGAACCTAGTTCGCTCTCCGTTTCCAGCTCACTCTCAGTCTCAATTTGTTCTTCATTTTCTTCCTCGTCCTCCTCATCGTCAATTTCATCATCCAAGTCTTTTAATCCAACATGATCATTTTCTAAATAAGCTTCTGAACCAATTAAATAGGGTAAGCTTCGCAAAACATAAGGATCTTTAGTTTCATAAATCACTAGATCTTCAGCCCTGTATTGATCGTCTTCATCTTCGGATTCATCTAATTTTGATCCATCTATTTTGTCAAAATAGGTGTCCATAATCGACATTCCTATTTGAACTGATTCTGTTATCACTTCAAATAAGTCTTGTTCTTTTTCTTCTTTGGTTTTTTCAATTTTTTCATTTTCGATACTGGTTGCTACAATAGTAACGTCTTGTTCATAGACCCTCTGTAAAAAATAAAAAAAGCTATTCATAAGATTACATTTTCAAATTTACATTCTCAATAAATTGAGTATTCTCCAATTGTAAAAAATTTGTGATCGAATTTTCAAATTTTACGTGACATTGCTGAAATTTAAACCGTAAAATCAAATAGAATTTTAGATGAAAATCTACTTGTTCCTCAAATGTTAGTTTTTGAAGATCTTTTTCAATATTGGCAGCCTTGGTCATAAAATTATCGGAAAATTTTTTCAAATAAAGTAAAAGCTTGTTTTATAAAAATTAAGCTAATGACCTTTAATAAAAAAACTAAATAATTTATCATACACCAGCATCTCCAGCCAAAGACCAACTATTTGAGTTGTTTATTAATTCTTGTGGATCCCAAGGTTTTTCCCATGGCTTTTCAATCTCAGTTTCAGTCATTCTTATTTTATTTAGAATTTTAATTTGAGTTTATCATGTGAATAAGAATTTTGAAAATTATGTAAATTTAAAAAAATCATATGACAATCGAAAGCAAATATGCCAATTAATTTAATTATTAAGGTATAATGACTTAAAATTAGTCTTATGTTATTATTTAATAGGCCAAAAAATATAAATAAGAATACATTTTAACTGTTTATTTTTTTTTATAAAAAATGGGGTATATTTTACAAATATTATTTATTTTAGTAAGTTTGTTTACTTAGGTATTAAAATAATGAAAAAAAAAATTGGTTTATGAAATATATAATTTGAGAATACACTTTAAAACAATTATTTTTAATTAAATAATTAATTATTAAGAAATTTTATATTTACAAAAATTTTTAAGAATAAAGTATACAATAAAATAAGTAAGTATAGAATTAAAAGAAAATAAACATGAAAGGTCAATTGATATTTTGAGTTAAACAAGTTCGCATTATTATAAAATTAGTAAATTTTTCTGAAAATCGGGCAAACTCGATAATGACTTGAAATGTTCCTGCTTTCAGGAATCGTGTACTTTTTCCTTTCATATTATTTCTGATGATTCTAAACTTCTTTGGATAATTCAGGTATTTTTTCCTTCAATATGGTCTAGTAGCCATCAACGAAATCAAATAAAATATTTTTTTCCTTTTTAATTTGTCTTAACAATAGCTATAATTTTGGGTAAAAAATTAATTAATTTCTTTGTAAAAATTAATTTTTTTAGAACGGATTAAGTTCTAAACGTACTCATGCTTTTTCATCAAGTTTTGATCGCCCAATTTGGCGACCATATATTATGATTGATTCCCTAAATGAGCTGATTATGACTGCTTGGGCCCACCACTATTTTTGATAAATTAAAATTTACTAAAATAAAATATATATAGGGCAACATAAATAAATATATAAGGCAACTTTTTTTATCAAAAATAAAATCTTTATATTCTTTCTTTTTCATCAAATTAGATCTTATTGATGCTTTATTTTTTGTTTATTTTAGTTAAAAAAGGTCCATCAAAGTATATTGCACTATGTTGAAGTAATTTTTTTAAATATATTTTATTTAGGTTAATTTTAATTTATCAAAAAATCAGAGGATTTTGTTCAATCAGAATTTAAATTTCACAAAACCTTAAATTTGTAATTTTAAGTGTTAAATTTCACTGATATTCAACACTTTAAATTTCCGCTCATTTTTCTAAACATAGAAAAAAATCCTGATCAAATCAAAAATTTCATTAAGCTTTTATTCTGATCAGAATTTTTGATCAAGCATTCTGATGATAGGGAATTAGAGGCATAATTCTTATACTTTTGATTTTATGGCTAAAAAAATAAAATTGTTCATAAAATCTTATTCGAATAAAAAAAATAATTAACCAATTTTTTAAATCATAAAAAGCTTCTCTTACGAAAAAAAAAACTGCTCACATACATTAATTAAAATTAAAAAATGAAACTAAATTATACTTAAGATAAAAACTAAAAAAAAATAGAAAATTTTTAAAAATTTACTTTAAAGGTATTTAAAAAAAAAAAAAGTTTAAGAGTTATTAGATTTTCTCATCTTCTTCGTAAGGTACAACTTCGTTTTTTTTGTTTTTTTCTGATTTATCTTGGTCTTCTACATATTTATAATTATAACTTAATGCAAAAAATACCAATGTAGCCACGAATAAGAGTCCAGCAAAAAAAACATATTCATAAACTTGATCGTCAATCGCTCTAGCTTCAGCAATAATTACAACAATTAAATTGCCAAAAGCAACTGTCAAAAACCAGATTGCTTGAAGAACAGACTTCATTGATGCTGGCGCTTGAGAATAAGCAAACGATACACCACTTATCGAAAACATGATCTCTCCGATTGTCATGACAAATATTTGTATTAATTGCCACCAAATACCAATACCATTTTGATAAAAGTCCGTCATTTGAACGAAATCGAGCTTATTATTTATCGGATTTTGGAACAAAAATACAGTGTATTTAGCGCATATCTCCAGCAAGAAATCATCGAATTCTAGGCCATCTTCACTATCTGCTTTATTTACGACTTCAAATAAATAATTGGCGTATGAGCTTTGGAAATATTTTTCTTCTCTATTTTTAAAAGATTGCACAGTAAAATTTTTACCAGATAACTTTGCTTCAAAATTCATACTATCCAATGATGGTAATTTCATAAATCTAATTTCAGATTTGCCAATGGCTCCTTTTTCGATTTTAAAGTTAAATTCATCCAAAGAGTCAACTTTTCCATTTGAGTCCTCGTAAAAAATAAATACTTTTGATTCGTTGTTAGAGTTAATTTTTAAGCTTCCTGAATTTTTACCATCACATTTAAATTGTAAATTTTGATCGGAATTTTTTAGCAAATCAATAAATTTATCAGGTAGCATGTAAACTTGATTATTCAAATAATTTGCTTTCGAAGCTTTAATTAGATTTTCTCCATTATGAATGAGCTCAAGGTCACATGAAGCTGTATTTATTATTCTGATTTGATTGACCGGATTTAATGAATCAGATGCAGATTGCATTTGCTTTTCTAAAACAGCAGCGATACCAAAGGAGGCAGACGCAAATAAAAGACCAATAAAAATTCTTTGAAGCTGTTTTTTTAAAAGATTAAATTTGGCTAAAAACGGATAAATAAAAGCATCGAATACGGGCACCAAGGCTACAATTAGAATGGGATTGACTGCTTGAAATTGATCTGGTTTGATAGTGAATGAACGTCCGATTCGACCAGAAAGCTGTTGAGCCTGCTCGGTCCAACGTGATCCTTGTTGGTCATAAAGAGTCCAGAAAATTGGAAGAGGCACGAAAACAATAAATACTCGAACTACAGCCTTGACATCAGAGATAATTTGTTTTGAAAAATTCGACTCTTCTGCATAATCTAACCAGTGCTCTTTTTTGATGTATTTTCTCATGCCAATCTTATTATTGATACCACAAAATATAACCTGAAGTGTTTCTAATATTACGTTTTTTCCTTTTCTAACTTTTGATCTCACATAAAAGGGAGTGCCTAATAGAAAAAGAACAATTGCAATTAACATGAAAAGAGCTGGTACACCAAAAGCCAATGGATAACAATCATCTCCGAAGCATTTTACATCTGAGCGAAATATAGGCGTCAAAATAGTAGCTATTGTACTGCCAATGTTAATTGATAGATAAAATACAGAGAAAAAATTCTCCAAATAGCGAGTCTGTGTCGGCTTAAATTGATTTCCACCAAAAGCAGATACACAAGGCTTAATGCCACCAGTTCCAATAGCAATCAAAATTAATCCAATTACAGGTCCGTAAACATTTGGTGCACCTAATGGAGTTATGCTAGTCAGAGTAACTATTGTTTCTCCAATAAAATAAACCACAGATAAGCTCACAATAGTAGAGTACAAGCCGATAAAACCGTCTGCTATAATTGCGCCCAAAATTGGAGTGAAGTAACAGAGACTACTATAGGCGTGATAGACTGCAGTTGCCGTATCCTCATTCATTTTTATAAATTGAGTAAAATAAATAAATAGGATGGTTCGCATTCCATAGAATGAAAAACGTTCACAAAATTCGTTAACTATTATTAAAAAAACAACATATGGATATTTTTCTTTTTTGGCATTGGTTTCTGTTTGATTAGACTCAATTAGATCTAAATCATTGGAATTTAAGCCTACATTGGCATCCTCATTTTTCTTATGCTCTTGCTGGCTGGACATATTCACTAAACCTCAAATAGAATTAAATGTATTTCAAAACTAATAATTAAAATTAGTTATTTTAATGTAGCTTTTGAAGCTATAAAATCTTAAATTCTTTATTTATTCACTTGATAAAATACTTTAGGATAAGATAAGTTTTATATCTAGTCTAGTTTAGAAAAATTTTTTTAAGATGTCTTATGATTAACTCACACAAAATAATAAAATTAGAGTTTGAATTAGCATTTAGATTTTAAAATAGCTTCTAAAGGTCGTCTTCAAACAGTTTGTTTCGTTTTTAAAAAATTCTAAAATATTTTTTCAAGTTTTTTTTAGTTTGTTTTGTTTAAGGTCAATGAAAATTCGAAAAAAATTTAAAACTAAAAGCTTATGTAAATTTAACTAAAAATTAACTTTTAAAATATAATAATTGTTCTTTTGTTCTATTTTAAAGAATAAGTTTTTTTACAGCTAAAAGTTTGATCAAAATTTTTAATATAAAAATTAATTTAATTTATTAAAATTGCTTTAAAGATTGTTTTTTTTAAACATTTACATGTTAAAAAAAAAATTTCTTAACTTGAATTTTTAGATAAAAATCATTTGTTATTTTTTCTCTTAGTTTATCTATGAATTTTGTGTTATTATCCGTCTTATATAAACCAAAATTAAATTCAAACTAAAATGAATTTGGATTTAGCAGTTATTAATATTTTAAGGTACCGTCCGCTTAAAAATAATTTCTATGGTATTGTGAATTTCAAAAACAAAAAGAAGAAAAATTCTTTCTATTTTGAAAAATTAAAATTTACGAAAATAAATTATATTTAAAGCGATACTGCAACACAGTGAGCATAATTTGTTGCACCTTTTTTACTTAAAATAAAAACTCTATTTTCTTTTTTTAGGTAAACCAAATCAATAATCAATTTAAATCTCAATGATGTTTTATTTTTTGTATTTTATTTACATAAGAAAAAATATTTTAGGTAAAAAAAGATGAAACAATGTTTGTTGCAGTAAGTTGCAGTATTTTTTTAAATATAGTTTTTTTCGTAAATTTTAATTTTTCAAAATAGAAAGAATTTTTCTTCTTTTTGTTTTTGAAATTCACAATACCATAGAAATTATTTTTAAGCGGACGGTAGTAAAATATTACCTCAAAAAAAATAATTTTATCTCTAATTAAATAAAAATTTATCAAAATAAATAAATTTAACTCTATTAATTTAAATTGACACAATCTTAATAATAAATTAACCAAAATAATCAACTAATGACCCGTAAATAAGTTAATTATCTTAAAATGACAACTTTTGGACTATTTAAAACTCCCAATTTTTTTACTGCTTAAACAAAAATACATGATTAACATGAACGAAAAACTTTCTAAAAAGAGTATTTTAGAAGATCCTTCGAATCAAACAATTAAAGACGTCGATGATGACATGCAAGATGTACTAGAACCACCAAAGTAAACAAGAAAAAGAGGCAAAGCTATTACTTATTATCTATTCAAGAGGTTTGACAATTTTGACGATAAAATCAGAGAGATCAAAAATGTGATATAAATTGTAAAATATGGGTGTACAAGAGACAAGACAATGATAAATATCGTTATTATTGCAAATATGTTAAACAAGGTTGTCGTGCTGCGCTTTATTTTGATTTAACAACCAAGCATGCAGGCAATTGCTTTGTAACGCATTCGAATCATCAATTGGATAAAACACAGAAAAATAAAGTCGACATAGCCGTTTATCAAAAGATAGTTGAGTTAGAAAATTTTCAAATAAAACCAGAAGGTATTATCAAAATTTGATCAAATCTGGATTCCAGCTACCAACAAAAATCAAACTAAACAATATCTTGAAGAATATTCGTAAAAATATAAAATTAAGCGATGGATGAATTTCAAGGCTTTTAAAAATCAAAAGAAAAATTTTAAATCATCAATTTTTATTAAATTTATCGAATTGTATAAAAAAATCAAAATACAATTTTTTGGTTTGAAAATGGAAAAATAAAGGGAAAAAAATCTACTCTTTTTTTTTTTATTAAATCTAAAATTGTAGCTACGGTTAGAAATGCTACACGAGTCTTTTTTCGAGTCGAATTGTTTAATAAATCGATTTTCGACAATTCTCTTGATTTTAGTTCAACGTTCTACAATTTTTGAATATCAATAATTTTGTCAATATTTCTCTTATGTTTTAAAAATTTTTTCAAAAAAAAGTATTCTGATGTAGTTTTTAATATATATTTAAAAAATTAAGTATTCTTTTTAAGAAAGAATACTATTATCACTATGATAATATTATTTTTTAAAGAAAATCAAAAAATTTCACGAAAATAGAATAATTTAACGAAAAAACTAATTATTTTTTTAAATATTCTAATATTATCTTTTATTAGGTTCAATTATATGACGCGTCGTCAACAAACACATCATCATCTTGAATATTTGAACTTTAAAATGCTATTTTAAGAATCAATAATTTTCTGAGCATCAGAATCAACTAAAGTTTTCAATTCATTACATTTTTTTCTAATTTGCCGAAATCAAAGCATTTAATTGAATATTTGAAATATTTTTTTAAAGATCCAACAACATTTGCTAAATATATAATAGAATTGTATCTTTAATAAAATATGATTTATTCCTTTTCGGCGGAATCAGACTAATCATCAATTCAATCAATAATCATCTAACAAGTTTTTTAAGCGAGTTTATAGACTTATTTCTACAACCATTGATAAAAAATAGTGGAACCGTTATTAAGGACTCTCAAGAAGTCAACAAATTTTAAAAATTTTTAAATAAATGGTAAAAAGGTATACTTATATTCAAGTGACTTTGAGTCACTTTATACGGATATAAATCCATTACATGCTAAAAATACAATTTGTGGTTTTCTTTCAAATTCAAACTACAATCTTAATTTACATTTGGATTCAATTCGATTTAGAAAAATAATGTTGTTAGTATTCGACCATGGTATATTTAAATTTCAAGAACAACATTTCAAACAAATAATTGGTCTACCAATGGGTTGTAAATGTGGGCTAGCTTACGCGAAATTTTATTTGTATCTTTTGGAGAAAAATTGGCTGATTCTAAACTCTGTTAATTTATAAACGTTATATTGACGACGTTTTAATCATTTCAACATTTTAAATAGATTCAGATGATTTAGAACAACAATTTATTTATTTGAAATTAGATATAATCAAATGCGAAAGTGTTGTATTCTTGGATCTAAAATTAAGTTATAATCCATTTTTGTCTTTGATAAAGACTGATTTGTATATCAAAATAACAAATTGCCAACCGTATTTTTTGACTTTATCTAATCACCTTAATCACATCTTCGACAATATTCCAACATCATTATTTATACGTATTCGTAGAATTTGTTCATCATTCATCGATTATTTATCAAATTAACGTAATTTATTGATCCATTTTTAAAAAAGGATATTGTTAAAATAAAATAAGTGAAATTGCTAGACAAGTTGGTGAACAAGATCAATCAAATTTGTTACCATACAAAAACAAAGAAAAAAATAATTCAAAAAATCTTTTTAATTAAAATTTTCTAATATTTATATACCTAAAAGGTATCGATATAATAATAATAATAATAATAATAATATATTTAAGCTACAGCCTCCTATTTAAGTCCTTGTACATAAGACAAAGAAGAACTAAGAAGAAAAAGATAGAATAGTCCTGAAAAAAGAAATCATGTTTAAATTTTTAGGTCAAATAAGATTTAAGATTCTCGTAAGAAAAAGATGTAAAAGAAAAATTCTATGAATAAATGTTCATCTTCTAATCATCCAAGAATCTTGACAACGATGAGCGTTACGTTGAACACGGGTTTGTCCTGAAACACGAAAAATTTACTCAATTTGAAGAAACCGTTAATAAATTAAAAAAAAATTCATAGAGAATTCAAATCTCCTTTAATCGTTTAAAAAATCTAAATCGACTAAAAAGGAAAAATTATTGAATTTTTTTAATCAATTATAATTTAAATCATATAGCAAAATAAACGATTTAATGCAATTTTCAAATTTTAAAAGAAAAAAAAATACAAATAATATAGATATAATATAGAAACTCCAACATTAGATAACAAAATAAGGTAGGGGTAAAAAGGGAAAGAAAAGGTAGTGAGAAAAAAATTTCAAACGCACTAAACGAAGTAAATATTACTCCAACTCGGAAAAGACAATAAGAAAGTTAAATGCTAAATATATTACAAGATTTATGAGTTCAATGGTTCAACATCAACAATGCTAATGCATCTTGATTCAGGTAAACAAATTTAATTAGAGAGCATTAGATTTTGTTTGAATTTATTAATGTTCGCGTGCAAACCTTCCACGCTAAATAAATTAATTTCATGGCATGCCCGCAACTATATTATCCATGTAGAATTATTCACAAAACTTGGCTATGGTTTGCTACACATGAATTTTTTTAGCTAAGATTTTCGATTTAGGAGCCGGAACGGAAGGAACATATTAAAACGAAAATAATAATTTGTACATAACACACAGAAGAACACACACAGAAGAAGGTCCTTTTAATATGTTCCGTCTGCAAGTAATATAAGCTAATTAAAAAATAAAGATTAAACAATTGGAGATTTGAGGAGTTTATTTGAAACAAATTTCTGATACGAAAAAGTCTGGAAATCGACAAATCTTTGTCGTCCATGTCAACAGCAAACATTGGAATCTTAACTAAAATAAATATTACTTAAAAATCAACCTTGCATTTGATTTTTTAAATAGTAAGATAAACAATTAATTCAAATTAAATATCCAACTTTTGTATTCAAGCATTTACCGTCAGTTAATTGACCATGGGATTTTTTTTTCTTTTTAGCTAGCTAACTTTTTCACATCATATAAAACAACAGTTAAATAGAGAAGTAATGAAAACGAAGAAGAAAAAGTATCTTAACAATTAAAATTTTCTTTATCATAAATATATATGAAAAATGAATTGTTAAAAAATTATTTTTGATTTTATCACTTTATTGATTTTTTTAATATCTAAGCTGAAAAATATTTACAAAAAAATACTCATCTAATACTGATTTAGTTTATCTAAAATGTATTTGACTGATAGCCGATCGTCAATTAACTCATTTGACATATACTTTAAGATTGTTTCAATGTTTTTGCTAAAATTACCAGACCATTTATAGCTAAGTCTAGAGCAAGTGTGAGAGAATGTAATGGTAAAGCGATTTAAAAAAGTATAGGCAAAAACAGCGATAAAGTTCTGATCAAACTGTTGGTCATAAGTTGTGTTGAAAAAATTTAAATTTTTAAATTTTATATTTTTAATTGTGTCCTCTTGGAGTGATATTTTTCCAATAGACGATTGATTTAGCACAGTATTCTCATAATCTGTCTCAAGTCCATTATTTAATTTAACCCAAAACTTAAGACCATCTCTATTTTTTTTCATTTCGTGAACTTTTTTTGTACCTTGCCTAGCAATTGACCATAAATTGTCGTCTTCGTTAAACTCTCCATACCAATAGAGCATACTCACTGCGAGCATTAGATCTTCATTTGAAACATCTTTGTCCAACATGTAACGCATATTAATAGCTGAGCCGTTCAAAACTCGATATTTGCTTTCATTTGTATCTTTTTTTTCATTTATCAACGAAAGCATTACAGCAGCAGACAAAACTCCCTGGATTGTTGTTTTATTTATTTTGCATTTTAAGCATAAATTCTGTGTTTCTTGTTCGGATAAACGAAAACTAACACAAAAGCGGCTGTAATTACTCAACGATTTTTCAACTGGCAGATTCAATTTTTTTACATAATCTTGCTGTTTATCAAAAAAACTTGGTTCTGATTCAATTTGATCCAAATTTATTCTCGAATAATCTGCACAATTGAAAGGATCCAAAAATTTTTTTGATTTGGCTTGAATTTGTCCTGCATCAATTCCACTTAGCTGTCTATCCAAAAAATTGAATAAATCTTTGAACACAGCACATGCTCCTATTCCGTCACAGCCTTTAAAATTCAAAAATTTAATCTAATTTAAAAAAAAAAGTGAACTTACAAGCATGATTTATGGATATAAAAAGTTGAAAATTTTTATTTTGAAAAGAATAAAGTTTAGCATGAAAAACAGATTTCTCTAAATTTGTAGCTAAAGAGCCAAATTTGTTAAATCTCTCTTGGGTTTTAGTCTCACATAGGGAACTTTTTTGCGCCAATTCAACAAATTCCAGATTAACCGTTTCAAACTCATGACTATTTTGTTCCACAATTGCTTGGCCATTTGCAGAAAATTTCATCCGTAAATATGGATATTTGCATTTGCATAGTCTAAAGCTGTTTAAAAGACATCTTTGTAACTTTTTTGGTTCAATGTAATTTATCAGGTCGAACTCGATCATACAATTCATGCTCTCAAAGCACTCGAGCATTTCGAATTTGTTCAAATATTTTCCTTTGGCAATCATTTTTGAATTTTAAGTTGCTAGAAACTAAAACTCAACTTCTTAAGTAGTCATTCTAAGATAGCACGGTTCCTATATAAATATTCTAATTAGATTGGCACAAAATTTCGAATCATTTTTCGAGAAATTAACTAAAGCTAAAAATAGGTTTTTAAGTAGGATGGCACGATAGAAAAAAAAACCAAGAACTAGGTTTCTTGATTAAAACAGGTAAAATAAAAATTATTTATTTACAAGAAAATAAATAAGAACCTAATTTTTGATATTTGTTATATTCCGTGCCATTCAGTGACATTAGCATGACATAGCTAATTTATCTTACCTGTAAATAACGAGAAGAAAAATCAAATAAAAATTTTTGTTTTATATTTTTATTAACTTGGTTTTTGAAAAATTTACTTTTGTGACGAGCCGTACCATTCATCAAAAGTTAAATTCAAAGATGAAAAAAAAATTCTCTATGTGAAATTTTATTTTTTGTATAAACTATGTTTTTTTTTAACTAATAAACTTAAAAATTTAATTTAAAAATTTAACTAATAAACTTGATAGATTATTAAATATTTATTTTTAAGCCCATTAACTTGGTTTTAAACAAAAAAAATCTTCGACTTTCTAGTTAAAAGATTTTCATTTTTATTATCTTAAGCCTTGAAATTTGAATTTTTTTTTGAGGCACCAAAGCCAAGTTCATCGGCTTTTAGTACGGCTTTAAAATTAATTTTTTTAATTTAACACTAGAAAGCCCGAGGGGTTTTTTAGACCTCTTTTTGAAAATTTAAAATTTGAATATTATCTCAAATATATAAAGTTTTAAGAAATTACTCAAAAAAACTAAAAAAA
>VANL01000306.1:0-42470 GCA_006352455.1 Brachionus sp. 'Tiscar' | reverse complement strand
ATTTTATTTTTTTAAATTTTTATTTATCAATAAAGGGAGAATTTTTGTTCTTTTTGTTCTAGAAATTCACAATACCTATTTAACTTTAGTATATAAATATTATATAATTATAAACTTTGACTGGATATTTTTTTTTAAATTCATATTTATCTCAAGAACACCTTTAAAAAAATTTCGAATTAGGCTTTTAGTAGTTCTTCAAACAAGCATGAAATAATTCCGAATTTTAAATATCCTAGACAATCCAACTAGCAAAAATAGACAGATATATGTAGCTTTAGAAAATGGATACAAATAAACAAAACAAT
This sequence comes from Brachionus sp. 'Tiscar', assembly GCA_006352455.1. Lineage (NCBI taxonomy): Eukaryota > Metazoa > Rotifera > Eurotatoria > Ploima > Brachionidae > Brachionus > Brachionus sp. 'Tiscar'. Next base: position 42,162 of record VANL01000306.1, on the reverse strand, counting down.
ATGTATTTCTTAACAGCAACTAGAATTTAATATTCAAACTAAATCGGAATCCATGAAATCTAAGATACTTTTTTCGATTCAAATAAAGTTTCAAATAAAATTTTATTTTATTTTTGATTTTTATAGAAACTTGTAATTAATTTTTCTCCAACTTCTTCATATTTTTGAAAATAAAAATGAAATATTATTTGGAAATATTATGTACCACACACTCTAGTCTTACCGACAAACATAAAACATTGTTCGAATCTAATACTTGCCATCGAAAAATAAAAAAAAAAATTTAGTTCAGATTAAATTTTAAGATTCAAGAAATAAATTAAATTTAAATTTTTAGCCAATTTTATTATTTTTACTAATTAAAAAATTAAGTAAATTTAAAAGTCACAAGTCCCAAGACAAGTCCAAGTCATTTGAAGGAAAAATGAAATTTCGTCTGTTCCAGGTAAATATTGTTGCGAAAAAATTATATTTTTGTCTTCCCAGGTGGTTATTGTTGATGCGAAGCAAGTATTGGACTTTTGAAAAAATTTTAAAGTTCGGACTTGAACTTTTTTTTGGGACTTTTAAACAACTCTGAGTAAAACTAAATAATTTTATATTAATTAATAATAATTTTTTCTTTAAACCATTTTTTGTGTTAATTTGTGTTTAGAATATATATTAGTTTGACATGTAAATAAGTTTCAATATTGAAGGTTTTGATAAAAAAGTTGTAATTTCTATGTCAAGACTAATGCAAGTTTGATCTTATTAAATTAAAAAAAAAAAAACAATCTTTCTCTCACATGCATCATGAAACTCTTAATAACTTACAATACCAATATATAAAGCATTCAGAGTCAAAGTTTGACTAAAAAAACAACGAAAAAAACAGTTTTTGAGAAAATTTTTTCTAAGATAAAAAAATCATAATTTTTTAAATTTAATTTTTTTTTAAATTAAAATTTGTAATCTTTTGAAAAATTAGTTTTGTCGATTGAAGTATGAATGAAACTAGAAATGAAAACAATTCCAAAAAAAGCAGCATCGGACAGGATCAGTTTAAATCGACGAAAAAAGTACATTTATTCTTTGTTTTAATAAATTATCAAATATTATTGATTAAGTGGAATGATATAATTGAGTCGTTTTATAGCAACATGCCGTTGAAGCGGCACTGGAAAAATTTTCGAACATTCAACGACTGCTTCACCGCCTCGGAAGCCATTGACTGGACATACCGCTATCTTAAATCAAGTCAAAATTTCCAGCATCTCACGATAACCAAGACAAATGCCATTAAATTACTGCAGATATTTCTAAAAGAAAGAATAATTGAGGACGTTAGAGCCGGAGAGAGTTGTAGTTTCAAAGAATTTCAGGATGACGACAGAATTTACAAATTTTGTAGCACAAATCCCATATTTTTAAGGAAAAATGCAGAAAATTTTAATTCAACTAAAAATTTAAATGACATTTCTGAAAAACACAACAGCATATCTAAAAATGACAAGTCATCAAGTGAAACTGAATTAAATTCCAATTATAAGCAAGAAAATTTAGATACAAATAGGGAAAAAATTTTAAATTCAACGTCAGTAGATAATTTATCTAGTATAAATAAAAATTATATTCAAAAACGTAATTCGAGCACTTTGCTAAAAAGTAATGACATATTTAAAAAAGAAACTAACAGTGAATTGTTTATCAAAAACCCGATTGAATTTGAATTGTGGTCTAAGTCAGCTAGAAAAATTTTCGAGTCAGTACTTCGTAAAGGTTATTTGCATAAAAATAGCCTAGGTATGGTAAAAAGTGAAAAAAATGAACTTGGATGTGAAAATGTTGATTGTATTTTGACACCTAAATTGAGTTCGACTCTAAAACGCTCCAACGATATAAAAATTAGTCTGAATAATATTTTGTCAAAAAAATCCTGTGATATTATTCTAAAAATATCAGGTTCAAATATTGAACATAATATGAATAATATAAATAAGCACGGAGTGGTCATTAATACTGAAGGTATTTAAAATAATTTGATTTTGTTTTATTTTTAGTTTATTAAATTTAGGCACTCGATGGTCAATTTTATTAGAAATTTTTTTTTTAAAAAATGAATTTTTACATTCAAAGACCGGCGGGGTCTTTTCGATCCTTTTTTTTTGTTACCTCATTTTTTTACTTTAAAAATATTTTCTAACAAATTAACTAATTAATTTTAATACTTTTTTGTTTTTCGAATATGATTAAAATTATTGAATAAAAATGTAAACAAAAAAAAAGGGTCTCAAAAAATCCTCCGGTATTTACGTGTTAAAATTTTAATTGGGAAATTTTTTTTTTCAAATCTTAGTTCTGAGAGGCTTTTGTAAAAATTTGAATAGGAAATTATTAAATTGAAAGTTTCCATTTTTTTTTATTAAATCTAATCAACTTTTATTTTTAGTTTTTTTAGTTGATGATTAAAAATTCTACTATTCTGAAAATAAAACTAAATGGTATTGTGAATTTGAAGAACAAAAAGAACAAAAATTCTTCCTTTTTTGATAAATCAAAATTTACTAAAATAAACTATATTTAAAAAAATACTGCAACTTAGTGCAATATACTCTGTTGCATCTTTTTTACCTAAAATAATTTTTTCTGATGTAGATATGAGACAAAATATAAAACAATAATAATATTTAAATTGATTATTGATATTGTTAACCTAAAAAAAAATAAAATAAATTTTTAGTTTTGGTAAAAAAGATGCAACAAAGTATGTTGCACTAAGTTGCAGTATTTTTTTAAATATAGTTTATTTTAGTAAATTTTGATTTATCAAAAAAGGAAGAATTTTTGTTCTTTTTGTTCCTCAAATTCACAATACCAACTAAATGAAGCAAAGAAAAGCCCTAATTATCAATAACAGTGGTTCCATTTTTTTTATTTTGACATCCAAACGTTTTTTTTTAAGCATACTTAAATTTGATGTGTTTTGATCAAATTGAAGTTTAATTATCTTGCTCTAAAATGATTACTTTAAAAAAGCTTTAAGGTATTTTTCGGGCCATATCATTACATAGAAAAAAATAACATAGAAAATTTACATTGAAAAGTGACAATTTTTTTGTCCGAAAATTAGTACATAGAAAAATCAGCTGATAAAAAGCTTGAATCATCCATAATTTCTCTGCAAATAACCAGAACAAGTTTAGAGCCTAATTAAATAAAATTAATTCAATTTTTACCTTTTGTTTTTGTTTTTTGTCTCAAAATTCACAATGCCCATAAAGAATACTAAATTATTTGCCATGCTCTAATAATAGTTTGGAAGTATGGCATCAGGCTGTCAAAAATGGCATCAATAGTCATCTAGGTATAAACAAATTGATTTATCATTTCATAAAAGAGCAACATTTAGCAGAATGCTGTTTAGAACAAATAAAAGTAGGTGTTGAATTCAAACCATACTAATTTTTATTTATTTTATGATATAAAATAAAAGCTTAATAGATTTTTTTGACCAGGTATTTGACCAAAAAATATGATAATTTTTTCAATGTTAATTTTTCTATGTAATAAATGTCGGACAAATAATAATAATTTTTAAATGTAAATTTTCTATGTTATTTTTTTCTATGTAATGATATAGAGCCGTCCTTTTTATTATCAATCAAAATATTTTCATGTTTAGCTAGCAAATTTAAAGTCTTTTCAAGGCCAATTCATTTGATTTGAATTAAATGACTTTAATTTTTCTTTTAAATCTTAATTTGTAATTTTTAATCTAAAATTGTGTATTCAAACCATCAAAAAACTTTATTTTACATTTCTTTAAATTTTTATCTATACCCTAAATTGAAGCTTTATTAGTATTGGGTTACTAAGAAAAGTTACAGTACAATTTAAAACTCTTCCTTGCTTCTTGTTCAAAAAATGTTTGGGAAAGAAATTTATATTAATAGAAAATGTTTAAAAATTAGTTTTAAATTTTACTAGGGTGAGGTACCAAAAAACATAAAAAAAGTGAAGTTTTGGATAGCTAATCCTTATCAAGTGGTTCTAAAAAATGATTTTGCTTCCATTGATGCCATTGATTGTACTGTTATTTTATAGATAAACTTTAATATCCTTCTTATTCAAGAAATTTAATTTTTCTGATTTACTTAGTAGAAAATAATAAGCAAAAAGAGGATCGAAAACAAAGTTTAATAACCAAATTAAAAAATTTTGATTTTGAATTTATATTTTTTATCCTTTAATGCTTTTCTATCTTTTTAAATCAGAGTTGTTTAAAAGTCCCAAAAAAAATTCCAAGTCCGGACGAATTTTTAAGTTCTTATCCATACCAGATTGAAGTGAATTATCTAAAAAAAGATTGAAAATTTGATGTTAATGATCAATTCAAAATATCATTTCAAAATAATAAATAAAAATTTGATTGATTTTTTCTAAATAAAGATTTTTTAATTGATCTTTAGTCATCAATTTGACGATTTAAAGTCGTTAAAAAATATTTTAAATTTTTTTGGAAGTTTGCTAAATCAACACAATTAAACTGACCATTGAGTACTAAAAAAGAATTTTAATTTAAATCAAAAAAAATTATCATCATTTAAAAAAGACGATCTTCCGGTTTGGGTCATAAGAGCAATGCATACATTACTTAACTGTAACAAAATTTTTGTCAAAAAATTTTATATTTTGCTAAAAATTTTTTTAAAGGGAAATCAGACAACAATAGTGAATATCCAAAGTTTAGTGATGTTTTCGAAGAAATAGCTCAATATTTTAATAGCATAGATGAGCCTTTACTAACACTAGATCTTAGTTATGTTTTTATTGAAGTTCTTAACCTTATGATAAGCAAGTCTAGTGAAACAAAAAAAAGCGAAAATTTTAATTTTGAAAATTTTATTTTCAACTCAAATTTAAATGAAGACAAAAAATCTTTTTTTTGTTTAAACTACCGAATTTTGGACATGATTGTTTCTTCATTTGAGCAAATATTGACTGAAGCCTATGTTAATTGTGACACTGAATTTCTAATTGATAATATTGAAAAACATTTGCTGGAAAATGCTCGTTTGAACATATTCGAAGACCCTGATGAGGACTTAAATGAGCAAACAGAAATTTTAAAATACAGAGAAGAAATTTACTTCAATTTACTAATAGATTGTCTGGCCAGGCTGCAAAACTGCTGCTCGAATTGCAATAGTATTTATAAAGAAATAAGCCAATTTATTAAAGCAAATGAATCACAAAATTATAAGACAAGAGCTAAACTAGCATATTCAAATCAAAGTCTTAATCTAAAACGTTTGAAAACTGATTTTGACGAAAGTATTTTGGAAAGCATTCACTCATCAAAAACTCGACTTCACCGAAACAATTCATTCAAAGCAGCTATTGGTGACAAAATGGACTCAAACGATGAGAACAAATTTACAAGAAAGCCTTTTGTGATCAGAACATCTACAAATAATTCGAATGACTTCAATTTTGTTCGCTCATTTATGAGAAAAGGTTTTTGTTTTTAAAATTTAAAATTTTATTTTTAGAATAATTTTTTTAAAGGTGAAATTATTTTGAATGATGATGAATGTGAAAATTTTGAATTAAATGAAGAAAATACAAAAAGTCTATTGCAGATACAAAAAAATGTATCGGAATTTATGGATTCTAGTGATTGTAATGAACATTTTAAATCAATGACTAAATCATTGTCGAATCAGAACATATGCTCGTTTGAATGTGAAAAAATGCCGCGCAAAAGAAAGCTGTCTTCCGATGAAGGTAATGTGGATAAATTGGCAATGATTTTTAATGATTTGGCAAGCGCTGAAAACAAAAATAATAAAGTATGTTTATTTTATTGATATTAAACTTTTGAAAAAATATTATTACCACTTATTGTTTAAAAAATTTATTTAAAAATTTTTTAAATAGTCTATTATTTTTTGGTCTCTTAATAGATCAACAATTTTAGATATTTTTTAGTAACTTGAAAAAAAATTGATAAATAAAACCAACAAATATTTATCTTGAAAACAAAAATATTAATTAAAAATTTATATTATAAAGTCTAAATAATGGCAAAGTAAAATTTTTGCTCAATTTTTCAATTTGCTCTTTTTGCCCAAAAAATTTAAATGCGTAATTTCATTGCATTGCACTATACACACTTTTTTAACTTTTAAAACTTTCAAATTCAATCTTAAAAAAATTGCAAATATGCAATGCAATAAAATTGCACATTTAATTTTTTTTGAGCAAAAAGAGCAAATTGAAAATTGAGACTAATTAATGATAATTTGATAAAGATAGAAAGACTTTTATCTTTAAAAAATTTTAAAAATAAGGTGCTTTATGGCAAATTTGAGTTCATGATCACATTAAAAGGAGCATATTTTCAAAATAAACATTCGATTTAATTTTAATTTTTATGTTTGCAAATTTGTGCAAAATTTTTACATATTGACTTATTGGTAAACGGCTCTATATCATTACATGGAAAAAAATAACATAGAAATTTTATATTGAAAATTATTAGTATTTGTCCAAAATTTTGGGTCTATTATACCTCAATATCAGTGATTTTCAATATCACACTTGATATTGAAATAAATTAATTGATATTCAACTTTTATTTTATTTTATTTTAATATCAAAATTAGTCAATTGAAAAAAAGATAAATCAAGTTTTAATTTTAATTTTAATTTATAATTAATTTTTACATTTTGGCGGTCTTCCTCGTTTTCTCTTTTCTACAACTCGCGTATTTGAGTTAATTACTTCCATCACATGAGCATTCTGAGCAACATTTTCATTAGCTAAATCAGTTAAATTGTTTGAAACTTAATTTTTTGTAACATTTCTTTACAAATCGTAATTACCCTGTATCGTGTACCTGAAGTAACATGGGTTAGATTTCTGTCTGCACACAATTCGTGAATAATCTCTCTCTGAGCGGTTGATAAATCACTTTGGAATTTATAACTTACAATTTAATTATCCAATTAACCAGTTAGGTATTGAAATTAATTCATTGATATTGAAAATTCAATATTGAGGTATAACAGACCCAAAATTTTTTACTTTTTAGACAAATTAACATCGAAAAAATTATCATATTTTTTGGTCAAATACTTAGTCAAAAAAATCTATTAAGCTTTTATTTTATTTTAATTTTTATAATATAAATGTCAATGTGACTTAAACTTAAATAAATAATAATAATAATAATAATTTTATATCATAAAATAAATAAAAATTAGTATGACATTATTCCTATTAATTTATCCAGAAATTCTAAATATTTTTTTGGCCATTGTAGATTTTGAAACAAAAAACAAAGGCTAAAAATGAATTAACTTTATTTAGGTCCAAAACTTGCTTTGAAAATTGTATCACCTAAATTTTTTCTGTGCATAAACTCTGCATTATAATATATGCAAAAGAAAATTTGACATGTTGTAGGTTGATTCAATTCAATTATTGGTGATTAATACTTTGTATCAGCTGATTTTTCTATGTAATAATTTTCGGACAAATTCACTGTGACTTTTCGATGTAAATTTTCTATGATATTTTTTTTCTATGTAATGATATGACCCCTGGCAAACAGTTTGTTCTAACATGTTTTACTATCCATACTAAATTTTTCTATTAGACATATTTTTGAAAATTAAAGAATGCGGCCATCAAATTTTTTTTTCAATTTTGAAATAAATTTTTTAAAATATTAAGAAAGTTCAGATATTCATACAGTTAATTTGAGAAAATAATCATCAATAAATAACATAAATAAATAATCTAGTTTTTTGTAAAAAATAGCCGGTCCTTTTAGTGTTAAGAAAAATAATCCGAATATAAATGAATAAATTTTCTGGAAAAAAAAAAACAATTTTGCTGTTAAAGAGAAAAATAGGATAAAAATAAGAAAAATAGGTCCTACTCTAATAAGATGACTAAATTAAATAAAAATTTATATTTTTATAGTAAAAGATTTAATAAAAAAACTTCAATCAGAAATCAAGATAATCATCAAATTTACAAAATTATTTATTAATTAAATTTAAAAAAAAAATTTAAAAATTTGAATTCTTTCTTTTCTTAAGATTTTTTTTATTTCGTTAATCTTTTTAAATCAAAGTTTTTTTAACTTTATTTTTTTTTAATCTAGACAAGCAAGCTAACTTCGTCTTTGTCATTATCATATTTCAACAAAGATGACACAGGCATCAAACGATTGTGTTCAAGCATCAGTTTGCAGCATTTTTCCAATAAAGACAGTATTAAAAAAAATCTAAACGATTTAAATTTGTTCATAAAGAATAGTTTGCATAGACACACAAGCTCTAATGGCCATACAGAGTGGAAAAAACACGACCGAGGACCAAAACCAGAGCCAAAAATGAGAAAAGATCAAAATATGGAGGATGAAATGTTTGATTACTTAATATCTTGTTTTCGCCTTCTGGCCGTCATGTTGCCACCCAGCAATAAGCGTAAATTGCACTTTTTACTAAGATTTTTAAATAGGCTCAAGTCAAGTGAGCATTTAGAATTTTACAACTCCAATTTAAATAAGACAGAAAATGTTGATTTGGAAGAAATTGAAAATTTTGAACATATCTCATTGAGAAATAGTAACAATTCAAGATTGGACAAATGCCAGAGCAAGCAAGATCAAGTTGAATCTCTATTAGTTAGAACTTTTTTAAAATCGATCATTTCTTTCAAACAAAGCCAGCAATCTGAAGGTTTATCAGCCAAAGCAGTACAAATTCTAATAAATAATTATTCAGACATAATGAGAATACCAAGTGATTTGGTAACAAATTTTAAGACTAGACTGAAGAATGCCAACAATGGTTGTAGAGAAAAAAGTTCCATGTTAGTCAATCATGAACTTCAAAACTCTGCGAATGAAGCAAATTTTGAGAAAAAAAGCTTTAGAAATTTCATTGATACTGGTGAAAATAAAGCTATACAAAGCAAAAAGTTGAGCATTAATTCGAGTCAACAGGGTCAAAAAATAAAAAAAGCCTTGAACATTCTCGGCCTCAATGATTCAATTTCATATCCGAGTTTGAATCAAAAAAATGAAAATCAAAAATTATCAAAAGATAGCATACTAACTGCTAATTTAAGTGAGAATATCTCTAAAAATAACCATGCTAATTTTGAGCAATCGTTCAATCAACTTCAGTCGACAAGTTATCTAAATTCGTCAGTTATTTCGAACTATCCGAGTAAAAGTTCTTTGTTTCAAAGCTCGACATCTATAAATTTTCCGCGTATTTTTTCCAACAAAAAATGGAAAAAAGAAAATCTAATTTGATCTGACAATGATTACATGTTATTATAGAATTTTAATTTTATTCTATCTATTTTTTTAAGAAAACAGCTAAAAATTAATTAAAATTTTTTGAGTATATTTTTATTATTTTGTAAAATAAACAGGCCTTAAAATTGTTTTGATAACTTTCATTTTTGTTTATTAAAAAACAAAAAAAAATTTGATTTTATGGATTTTTTACTTTAAAATATTAAATTTAATAATAAATAAAAAAATTTCAACAATTTAATAGTTAATTTAAAATACAAATTAAATTTTATTTAATATTTTATTTAATATTTATTTATTTAAGAATTTTCAGCGAAGACTATGATCAATATATTTTATCTAAAATTTTTTATTCAAATTTTATTCCAAAATTCCAAATTATTGAAAATTGATTTTTTTGGATTAGGAAAAGTTGGGAGCAATTTTTATTAACATAAAGCAAATTTATAAAATTTAAAATTTCAATTTTATCGAAATTTTTTTTTTAAACCAACAATAAAAAAATAAGATTTTTAAAATTTTTCTGCTCTACCATTTTTTTGTTTAATAAATTTTTCATATTTACATATTTTTGTACAAATTTATAATCAATTTTTCATTTGAATAACGTTCTCTCAGAATTTTAAAAGCAGGCAAAGTGGCATATGGAGTTTTTGTCAATGGATCAAAGTACTTTGCTGGTAGGCCAGTAATCGGACAAATTTTTAGATTAACATCTATTTTTTGAGGTTTTGTTTGAGGAAATATTTTATTTAAAGATGTTTCGTCGGTAAAAGTTAGAAAATTTCTCGATTGTTTTGAATTTTGTTGATCTAAAATTGGCATAGTAACAGAATGGTATCGAATTAAAGGACCTTTAATTGAACTTTTGTGGGCTACTTTTTTCTTTTTTTCCAATTCCATTTTCTGATAGGCGTCCAGTGAAGCCAGGTTAATTTGTTCGGTAATTTTAGCTTCCTCAAGCAATTCTTCCTGAGTCAGTCGACGATATTCCATGTCGACTGATGGTGTTTTTTTAACCTTTTGTCTTCTAGCTGCTTCTCTTTCTTCTTGTCTTTGCATTAGTTCTTCTCGCTTGCGAGCAGTTGAACTGCGTACGGATTTGTTCTCGCGAGTAGTCGGCTCTTCGACACATTCGCTCTTGATAGTTTTTTTCGGTTCGATTGATTTTTTGACACATGGTTCTCTATAAGCCTTGGTAACAACAGTTCTTTTTCTCTTTTTTTTTTCATCTTCTTCTTCATCTATTTGCATTTCATTTTCGCCATCCTCGTTTTCATCCAAGTCAAAATCAGAATCAACATAGTCCTCTTCAAAATCGGATTCTCTTGCCTCGAATTCTTGGTCGTCTTCAGCTTCATTGAAACCACCATAAGCAGTCTTGTAAAAATCATCCTCTTCTTCTTGATTCAAAAGCTGGGCCATCTTAGACCCAGCGTTTGTTCGCTTCTGTCTAGTTGTCACCAAACTCATTTTAGCTTTAAAAAAAATTAATTAATTAATTTTGAGATTTTCTCAATTTTTTGTATAAAAATAAATGTTAATTTTTCATTTCAAAATAAACATAACTTTTAGATGAATTTAAAAATGATTGCTTATTTTTTGAATAGATTATTATATTTATAGTAAATTAAAAACAATACTAGAAATTATATAAATTGTATCTCTAAGTGTTATTAATTATGAAATTAAAATTTATAATCTAAAAAAAATATTTTAAATACAAATTCTAATATTTGCAGGAATTTATAAAATAATATCAGACAGTTGAAATCGTTTCAGGTACATTATAACATTGTTAAAAGCTTTCTGTAAAACCTTTTAGAAAGCAAAAAGAAAAAAAAACTGTTTCTTGATTTATTTTTTTTTATCAAAAAAGACCTCTGATTTTATTGTAAAAAATTTGTTACTTTTAAAAATGCTCTATTATGGTTTGGAAATTTCTTCTTAAGAGTTTCTTTTATAAACTATGTTTAAAATAGATTTCAGTTAGTTATAATTGACATTGAAATTTCTAAACCTGTAAAATTAAAATTTATTTATTCTAATTCAATTTTATTAGAAAAAATAAAAAAGGTAAATCATTAACAAACAACAATTTTATTATTATTCGTTCTTCGATATCGAACACTAATATCACAACCCTTTGATATTTACTTTTTAACACTATATATCAATTGTATACTAAATATAATTCTTTCTTTTTCTTATTAGAATGTATTTCCAGTTTTTTTATTCTTGTAAAAATTAACTAACTTTTTTAATCATAAAATTTTTATTGTATATTTCTATCAGGGTTTTATCTCATTATGTGCAACGAGCTACCATATACGACCTCTCACGTAGGTCGCTTCCGCAAGCTAGTCTTGCTTTAGCTTTTTTTATAATAATAATAATAATAATAATAATATAAAAATTTTTGCTTTTGATAAGTACAATAATTAACTCTGATAAAAATGTTACAATAACAAGTTTAAATGAATTTTTAACAACATTTTATTATTTTCTATCAAAAGAATTTTCTATCCTAATAATTCAGTAGACTTACGTCCTATCATTTTTTGACTAATGGTTTTATGCTATTTTTCAAAAAAGTAATCTTTAAATTAGCTAAGAATTATTATATTTTTATTAGAAAATTTTAAAATTTAAATATCGAAGCGAACATCTTTAACGAAACAAATAACACTTTAGAAAGGTATACCAGTCAGTATCTAAAAAAATGGATCATCGAGGAATTTGCAAATTTAGATTATTAAATAGAAAAGATTCATCAAAAATTATTTTTTATCATTTAATAAAAAAACTATTTAATCAAATAAATAAAAAAAATCTATCTTAAAGCTTTATTTATTAGGGTTTTTAGTACGAATTTTTTTTTAACTAACAAAAAATCTTTTTTTGTTACAAATAATAAAATTTTTTGATGATAAAAATTTGTAATTGGTGACCTTCACTCAATAAAATTAAAAGTACAGCTACGAAGATAATTAATAGTGTTCGATAAAAACCATATGATGAGTGACTTAGTATCCTTGTTTTCTTAACACTCAAACTTTTTCAGCGCTTTATACAGCGCTTTTTCAGCGAAGAGAAAAGAGAAAAGAAAATTGAGAAAAAAAAAAAGGAATAATAATTATTGAAATTAAAGGAAAGCTATAAAAATTAACATTTAAATTTAAAATTATCGGATGCTACTCTTTTTTCTTTTTTGTCTTAAACTTATTTTAATTTTATTTTTTATTTTTTTTTACATCGCCTACAAGGCGTTCATTGAATAAATAAATAAATAGATATACTAAATCTCTTATTTGTATTCGGTTAAATAAATATAATCATTTTTTTATTTTTTTTTGCATTCTGATAATTAAAATAAAAAAATATTAAAATTAATTTATTTTTATTTTCATGGAATAAAAATGGAAAAGGTCACACAAGGGGTCCAAAAAAACCCTCCGGGTTTTGAATATTAAATCTTGAACAATAATGATTTAAAAGAGATCTAATATAGATGTTTAAAATACTAAATGGATTTGAGTTGATAAATTCTGTAAAAGGAATAAATGATGCTTATGCCTCAATCAAGAAAAAAAAATATTACAAACTTGCAAGGGTATTGTGAATTTCAAGAACAAAAAGAACAAAAATTCTCCCTTTATTGATAAATAAAAATTTACAAAAATAAAAAAATTAAAAAAATACTGCAACTTTGTGCAAAATTTGTTGCATCTTTTTTACCTAAAATTATTTTTCTGATGTAAATAAAAGACAAAAAATACAGCATCAATTAGATTTAAATTGATTTTTTTTTTTTTTTTATTTATTTATTCAATGAACGCCTTGTAGGCGATGTTAAAAATAAATAAATATTGATTTGGTAAATCTAAAAAAAGAAAATAAAGTTTCTTTTTTAGGCAAAAAAGATGCAACAAACTTTTGCACAAAGTTGCAGTATTTTTTTAATTTTTTTATTTTTGTAAATTTTTATTTATCAATAAAGGGAGAATTTTTGTTCTTTTTGTTCTTGAAATTCACAATACCCTTGCAAGAGGGATCAACAAAAAAGACAAAACCGTTATCAAATTTTAACCAAAAGAGTTGTTGGATCATAGATTAAGCTATCAAAAGAAGCAATATCAGCAAATCGATAAACAAACATTCAAATTAAATTCATAAGGACTACAATAATTCATATGACTAAGCGCAAAATTTTTTTTAAGATATGGTTAATATGATTAAGAAATTAGATCTCTATTGCCAATGTTCTAGTTTCTCTTTATAATTAAAAAGAGTTCGAAAATTGAAAATAAAAATTCTTCTTTTTTTCAGTTGACAAAATTAATTATTAAAAAATTTTTATTATTTTTTTTTTTATTTTAATTAAATAAAAAATAATTTCACCAAACAATTTTCAGTTATAAAATTATATTAAATTTCGATTTGATTATATAGCCAACTAATATTTAGATTTATATTAACAAAAATGTTCAAAAATCCTTTTCAATAATAAATCTTAGAAATAATTTATTTGAAAACTTTGTTTTAATCTAGTCACATAATAAAATTCATAGCAAAATCGCTTATTAATCCGACAATTTTACATAAAAACCAATACGGCCAAATAGGAAACGTGTTAGTCCTAGTTTTTTTTGGATTAACTCCACAAATTATATAATTTCAATCAAAGAAAAGAAAAAAATTTAGAAATAAAAATAGTCTAGTTTTGTGACCAGCCAAAATGACGAGTGACCTAAGCGAAATAGACTCGGTCGTCTTAAAGACGACTAGCGACTTAAACAATAGTGAAAATGAATCAGAAAAGTCCAAGCTATTCAGCATTCTCAAGTCTTTTTTTGCGATATTTGACCCAGAGTGCAAAGGTGCCATTGATATCAATGAACTAGACGTTCTGGGAGCGAGTAATAATGAAATTCTAAACGATGTTCTTAACTTTATCAGACTCAGTCGCTCCAACAAAATACTAAAAACAGTCAATCCAAATTTAAGAAATCCAGGACAAAGACACAGTTTGTACATAGATAAGAAACCAAACAAGTTTTTGGTAACTTATGAAGAAATTGTCAATGCGGCTGAGGTCGTATTAGACCGTAGAAAACAGAATAAGATTTTACAATCGCGCACTTCCGGAACCACTCTATCTCAAGCGTTTGATATGCACAACAATTCTTCTTCACAGTCAAACGCCAATTCTCTTGACTTAAACTCATTAATTGACAAAGAAAATTATTTGCTTACACAAGGCCTAGAGTCTTTAGATTGCATCAAAAATTGGCTAACAAATCAACTAATTGACAATAAAGTAAAACAAACAAATTTGAGCAAGTTGAAGTACCAAAATTTGTACAGCATAGACAAATTATTAATTAATTTAAAACAGCTTAGTGATTTGAATTTATATTTAAATGATTTTTTGTTAAAAAAAAAAATTAGCACCGGAAATAATTCAAAAAACGAAGAAGAATTTTGCTTAACAGATCCACCAAGTTATCAAGATTATGTTGAACAGTTTGGTTTTCAAAATTCTAAATCAGACATTGACTTGGACAAATTTCTAAAAGAAAAACAAGAAAAAATAGAATCTTTACAGAAAGAAAAATCAAATTTAATTCGCAAATTGTTTGAGATCAAAGCTGATTCGGAAAACTTAAACAAAAATATAGCCAAAATAAATGGTCGAAATTTCAGTCGCCAAAATAGCCTTGTTTCGTTGGCCAAAGAGACCAAAAATGTTGGTGAAAAAAATTTTTCTGATTTGATTCCTAATTTTCAGCATTCAAGCAAAAACTTAAACAATACAGTGTCAATTTCTAAGCCGAGATTTCTTTGAATTAAAATGTGCCTATCTCTCTCTTTTTTTTCTTTTTTTTTTTTTTAAAAAAAAATTATTTTAGCCATACAAGCTCAAATCAAGCATAGCTTAAATGTGTCTTAAAATAAAAATTGTTTTATATTTTTAAGACTTTGAATGTTAAAAAAAATTTATTTGTATTTTTATTCGAGTATATTAATTTTTTATTTTCTAAACAATAATTAAAATTTTAAATAGACGAAATTTATGATTCTTATTTTTGAATAAACCAACTTTAAACATTTTTACCCAGACGTTAGTTGTTAAAAATCAAAAAATCAACTAAAATTCAGGCATTAATTAATTATCATTTTTCTCATGGTAATAGTGATTAATTAAAAAAAAAATCTTACCTTTAAATATTTTTGCCTATTTGGAAAAATATCAAAAATGAATTTTAATTTGACAAAATTTTTTTTGCTAACTTTAATTATTTGCTTAGACAGTAAAGTAATTAACTTGGAGCCTAGTTTGAAAATAGGCTCTTTTAACATCAGAACTTTTGGTCCTACTAAAATCAGCAATAAGACAATTGTAAACACAATATGCCAGATTCTGGCCAGATATGACATAGTGGCCATTCAAGAAATAAGAGACTCAAATATGGACTATGTAGTTACAATTTTGATTGATCAACTAAATGAATATGTCAGCTCTAAGCGAATAAAGTATTCTTATACTCTTAGTCATCGACTAGGCTTTTCTTCTTATAAAGAAATATATGCCTTTATTTACAGGTTAAATATTTGAAAAAGATTTTTAAAAAGATGGAAAAATATTTTAATTTTTAGGAATGTAGTTGATGGAATACCTAGAAGAATTGTACCAGTGAGTCAAATGATTTATGAAAATACAGAAAAAATTTTTGACCGTCCTCCATTTATTGTCGAGTTTAAAATATTTGACACAAGCTTAGCTATTGATAAGTTGACTCTAATGAATGTCCATTTGAGGCCGTCTTATGTACTTGAGGAGAGTTTAGCTTT
Source organism: Brachionus sp. 'Tiscar' (assembly GCA_006352455.1). Classification (NCBI taxonomy): domain Eukaryota; kingdom Metazoa; phylum Rotifera; class Eurotatoria; order Ploima; family Brachionidae; genus Brachionus; species Brachionus sp. 'Tiscar'. The sequence continues at coordinate 25,981 of VANL01000306.1, read as the reverse complement.
GAGACAAGTGGTTGATTGGTATTATAATCTTAATTCAAATATCAAAAAGCATATTGTAATCTTAGGTGATTTTAATTTTGACTGTTCTTATATATCAGCAGCAAATAGGGATAAAGTAAGAGATGTTTTATCTGATTTTACTTGGTTTATAAGAGATAAATACGCAACTACTAATAGTACTAGAAATTGCGCCTATGATAGAATAATATCTAATTCGCCAGAATTGATCAGAAGTATGATTCCTGAAACAAATATGACTTTTAGATATGATCATGAGTTTGGGCTTAGTGCTGAATATGTAAATATTTATTTTGAATTTTAGCTAAATAAAATGAAATTTTCTATTTTAGACGGAGAAAGTTAGTGACCATTTTCCTGTCGAAATTCAAGTCAATTAAAAAATCAAATAAATTTTAATGCGAAAATTAAAAAAGAAAAATTTGAAAATAAAAAATAAATTTTTATTGATTAATTTATGTTTTTAAATCTAAGAGTTTTTAATCAATTACAAAAATAAAATATATCTAATTATTTTAAATGCTTTCAGAATATTTTTTATATTTAGTTTTGAAAAGACTAAATACCTGATTGTTAATTATTTTATACTTTAAAAAATTCAAAAATAATGAAGCTTTGAGTAAAAGAATTTTTTGATATGAAAATTTTAAAAGCAAAAAAATTATCTTTGCACCATCTTGTTATTAATTGCTGTATAGAATAAAATGACAAATTTTATTTTTGGAACATTTTGAAATTTTTTATTAATTTTAATTTTTACAATGTCAATTTCAAAATTGAATAAATTTATTAAAATATATCGGAATGCTCTTTATACTAAGTGATTGCATTAGACAAGTGGTTCTGCATGCAACTTTTTTACGGTTGTGCTTATTAAAAATAACTCCAATGCATTATTAATTATTAAAGAGGAAGTAAAAAAATTAATGTTAATTTTAGGTAAATTTCAAGTTTAACACTTAAAAGTTTTTTATTTGTTAAATTAAATTTTTTATTTAAAATAATTTTTAAAACCAGACAAGATTTTCCAAACCTTTATATCTCCAAATAGTTTTACAATAATTTAAACTTTGATAGATAGTTTTTGTTAAAAATAATCTTGAATATTCAAAATTTAGATCTAAAATAAAATCAATTTGATTTATATTTATTTTGAAAAAAATATTAATTAAATGTTAAAAATTTTTTTTTTTATTGCTTAAATAAACGAAAATATATATATGTATATGATTTTTTTGTGCTTTTTTAAATCTTAATTTAAATCTAGCTTCCTAGATAGCTAGTTTTAATTAGAAAAATTACTAGAACTTATATAATTCGCTTGTGTTTTAATTTAAAAATCTTAAATCATAATAAATTTTTTTTTTCAATCAAAACAAATTTAAAAATAAAAAGATTTATGCGTCTATTATTGAACTATCTAATTTGGTTTAGAAATTTTAAAAAAGGATGAAAAACTTAAAGCATTTGATTTAATCCAATTTAATGTAATGTTAAGATTATTCTACTTTTTACAAATTTTATAGTCTTATTTCTTAAGTAATTTCAAATCTTTGCCACAAATTAAATAAATAAGATAAATATTTTTTAGAATATTTTCGATTTAATTTAAATAAAGGTCATTTATTTGTTTTTATTCTTAAATTGTACATGAGTGTCAAAATTTAACAATTCTTTTTTAATTGTTACCATTAGATTTAAAAGAAAATAATTTTTTTTATAATTATCACAAAAATTTTAAAATAATAATATTTTAAATAAGTTAAAATGTTAATAAATAAATAATTCCAATTTGATTTTTTTTATTTTTGAAGGTTTTAGGCATAGCGTTAATGAACGATTCATCACCTATTTTGGATGAAAAGTTATACAATTTTAAAATGAGTAGGCCTTTTAAATTTTTGAAGACCATGCCACTATCAAAATTTATTATACTTGTCTGCATATTTTTTATGGTTATTTATACAATGTTTTTGTTTTTGCTTAAAAAAAGTCAAGATGATAATCTAGTTGTCGGTGTTCTACCCCAATTTGAATACAAATATGATCAAAAGGAGTATTCTATATGGCCAGATTATTTTAATTTTATTAATTCTGACACTATTAATTTGCTACGTAGTAACAAAATGCTAATTAAAGAGCATTGTTTAAAAAAATTAGAAAATGAAAAAATATCTATGGAAATACTCGATAGAATATTAAAAATTTGGGCAAATAGCAATAAACCAGAATGTTCCGAATTTTATAAAATTTTAAAGAAAATTTATCTATTTCAATTCAAACACAATCATCTTAGTTTAAATGATAAATTTAGGCCAAAAGTGAAAGAAATGCTCAACAATGACGAAGAACTATTGAATTCGGTCTATAATCAGGTAAAATATTTAAATATTAATTTTTAAATGAAAAAATTGAATAAATTCTAAAGGAATTGGTAAATATTTATAATAAATACACAAATGAAGAAAATGTTTTTAATAGTCTAAGACCAAAGAGACCAATTTCAAAGCCAGATGTACCACCTGCGAAATTGTAAGTTTTATTTTGAAATAAAAAATATTTGGCAGTGGTGGGATTCGAACCCACGCCTGTTACGACTGGTGCCTTAAACCAGCGCCTTAGACCACTCGGCCACACTACCTTCACTTTAAAACACTATATTTTTTATTTTTAAAGCTATGAAAAAACAATAAATGAAACTGAAACTAAATGTGATTTTTGCAATGAAGAGTAAGTTATTAATCAAATAAATAAATTATATAACTTTAATTTTTTTAAAGCTATACAGCTTTTAGTGGCTCTAGTAGAATAAGAACCGGCAATTCCTATTCAGCTGCCAATCTGTTTCCGTTTGATGAAAACCATGAGCTATTTCTGCCGAGAAAACATGATCTTCTAAAATTAAATTATTTAGAATTCAAAGATTTATTGACCCTTCCTGATAAATGGTTTAATCAACTGCATTTTAAAGATAATAGTCTAAACTATCCGGTTGTTCTATGGGACTTTTTGTACAAAGCAGGCGCCTCTCAGATTCATCCACACTGTAATTTAAATTTTTAATTTTAAATTCTACCAAATGCCTCTACTTTTTATAAAACATTTAACAACAGAGGAATTTATTTATTTTAAAGCACTGTATTTTTTTGCTCTATTTAGAAGAAAAAAAATTATAAAATTTTTAGGTTTAAGTATATTTTGTATTTTTTAAGTACATGGAACAATAAATTCGAAGCGATATTATGGAATGTTTGAGGCTATTAGAAAAGGAGCTGAATTGTATTATAGAGAAACAGAACGAAATTATTTTAATGATTTTACGTTACTTCACGATATGTTAAATTTGACGCTAGTGCATAAAAATTCTGTAGTTGTTTTCTCACTGACACCTAAAAAAGACTATGATGTGACTATATTGAGTCAAAATTTTGGAGAAGATGCAATTGAGCTACTTTTTGCTGTGCTTCAAAGTAAAAATTTTGACTTAAAATTTTACATTAAAATTAAATTTTTAAGCTATTTTATTAAGCTTATTTCCACGACTTGGAAATATATCCATTTTCATTGTCTATTTATTTTCCATTCATGGACGGCTCGAAAAATGGCCGCATTCCTGTTTATATTAAAGTTGTTCCAAGGGGAGACATTTCTTCATTGAGATCAGATGCCAGTACATTGGAATTATTGAGTGTAAATTTTAGATTAAATAAATTAAAAGAAAAAATTAAATTATTTTTTTAATAGACATTTAATGCCAATTTGGATCAGTTTGATACTTGTATAAAAATGAGTCAATTTATACAAAAAAGACTTTCTGGCTTAAATTAAAATTTAATAAAAAAATTAAGAAAAACAGATTTCAAATGTTTGCTTAGGAAGAAATTTTTTTATTTGAATAAATTTTTTTTAAAAACTTTATTCAATTTTATAATATATTTATGATTTTCTTAGATGATAATCAATATAAACTGATTTATAGAGAGCAAGCAAATACTTTTAAAAAATATCAGAAGCTCAGAAACTAGAGCCGGTTTTGAAAATTTAACTTAATAATCAATTTTTTATTCTCAAAATGGTCAAATTAAGTTTTTGTTATTTAAAATAAATTGTTATTTCTTAATAGAATTGATGCAGAAATACAATTTTGGATTTAACAAACTATGCTAAATAAAAATGTAGACTCTTCAATATTAAAATGCACATTGCAGAGTGTACACCATCTAAATGATACTACATTATTAGCTAGACATGTTAGAAAAAATTTTCTATTATCTTGGTTTTAAAAAATGTGTAATGTCAATTTATTAATAAAATTTTTAAAATTAAATATATTTCTTTGACTTTTTTGAAAAAAAAAAATTAATTATTCGATGCCTTTAAAACCTTTAAAAATGCTTCTTTATTTAAAACTTGACAATAAGGTAATATCATGTACATAAATCCATCCATGTTGTTCATTTTAAGTTTGTAAAAAGTTTCCTTTAACTCACTTATTGAATTAAGACCTTGAATATCTTCTGTTTTGACAATAATGTCTCGTCTTTTTCCCAAAAAGTTCAAATGAGATATCAAAACCTTTTTGCCATCTTTACTCAAGTAGAGCCGGCCAACAACTCTAATTATTTGCTTTGAGATTATGAGAAGCATTATTAGTGCAAAAACCATGCATAAATTTGCCGATATTAAAGCATTTGTATTTTGGGTAAAGTCCATTTCAAATGCAAATATGCTTCCTACAGCAAATAAAAATGAAAATCCTGTTTGATACAATTTGAGTCTACTGGCTAGTCTTAAATGCTTTATGTAACGAAATTGAAGTATGCATTCAAACTCATTTTTGTACAGACTATTTGGTTTTGGAGTTGTATTTATAGTTTTGTTCATAAAATTTTGTTCTTGTTTTTTAACAATCGACGTTCCCAAATGGCGCAAATTAACATATAAAGTTTGATGAAAATTTTTATTCATACAAAAAAACCGATTCATTTCTTCTTCAGAAAAAAGAGATATTTTTTTTTTTTAATCTTTTTTTAGGCTTGACTCCTCGTTATGGGAGAAAATTTAGAGAGAGTTAAAAAAAATTTTCATGAAAATTTTATTTAAACAATTAAAATAAAAATCAACTCTTTAATAAATTAGACAGTTTCGCAAATTAGTTCAACAACTCTAGATTCCATGAGTTGAACATCAGTACATCTATTAATGGAACTATTCAATATTTCTTCTAATAAAACAAACACTAAACTATTTTTTTTTAAATTAAAATTAAAAAATTAATATTTGCCTATTTTAAAATAGAAATAAAAGTTTACTTTTCATCATTTACAAATCTCCATAAATACATTTGAAGATAGTGACAATCGACTTGAATCTGTTGCAGACCATACTTGCTAAAAGTTTTAAGTCTAATGCATTCGAGAAAAGTTTTCAGAGTTATTTTAACAATTCCTGTTAGAATGGACATTTTATTAAAATCAACCTGGCTGAATATTTCGATTCTTTCGGCAAACAGTTTCTGAATGTTGCTCATTAATTTGCTATCTACAGCAGAGTTGGCGCCGAAATTCCAAGCTGCACTGCGCTGTGTTTGCCGAGTCATAAACGTATTACGGCTAGAGTCACTGCCTTTTTCTTTTCTAATTCCGGCTTCAAAAAGCTCGCCTACTTGCAAGTCAATACTAGTCAAATCCTCAACTATGCGCTTCATGACCGCTCTTACATTTCTGGGTTCGATTGTATTTAGCCAGTCACGTGTCTCAACACTTTTTCTTATCATTTGTGATATGCTGATACCTCTCACTTTAACATAGTAATTAATCGACAACTTATAATATTAATTAATTTATTTAAATATGAAAAAAAATTTTTTTTCTTAATTTTACTTTAGCTGAATCTCTGAATAAGTCACCTAGTTCTTTTTTATTAGTGATACCATTTTTATTGTTTATGAAAAATTGTTCGTCAGCAAGCGTAAGCTGAAAATAATAGCGAATTAATAATTAGCTTATTTGAATGGAACTTATTTAAATGTTCATATTTTTAAATTAAAATCATTCAGAAAGATAATTTTTTTATATTTTCACCGAATTATGTACAATAGTTCAATTAAATATAATTTAACTGAAATTAAAACGGGGGTTATTTATCAGAAAAAAATAAATATCTAAATTTTTTCAAATTTAAAAAAAAAAAAATTAAAAAAATTCTATGTAAATTTATAAGTGTTTTTAAAAAATAATAAATTGTTTTTTTTTTATTTTTTATAAAAATCTTAATTTTAAAATTTTTATTTAAATTAAATAAATGAAATTTTAATCAGTCGACTGCGATAACGGCACTAGCCTGTTGATTTACCCTCAATAAAAGATTAGTATTTGTTTACATAGTTTCACATAGTTTCACATAGATTTTTAATTTTTAAAAAAGAAGCTTATGATTTTTAATTGTTTTGGGCGTGTTAATTTTCTATAACTAAGATTTCTGATTACAACACTAATTTTACTTAGGGATTTTACTTTTAACCACAAGGTTTTTATAAAATCTTTTTTAATCTAATATTAAGAATTTCAAAAAAAAAATTCAGATTTCACATATTTTCATAAAAAAAAAGCTCAATAAGATTTCAAAGTTTTCATTAATAAATAAAATTAAAAATATAAATGCCACTGGTCAGTTAATTTTTTTATAGATGCATGGAATCTATCATTCAAGAGAAAAATACTAAACACAAAACTGTACAATTCGTGCTAACCAAATGCTAGGAATGATAGCAAAGAGATTTATGTATTTGTATATAGACTCTTTTAGAATTCGTTGAAACTCAACTTGAAACAGTTGAGAGAATAGCAAAAAAGATCATCCTTTTTCTAAATACTCTTTAGTAATTACGAATTTGATAAAAGACTGGAGTTATTAAAGTTTACATGTATCAAAGTTTTTTACCTAAAATTATTTTTCTGATGTAAATAAAAGACAAAAAATAAAACATCAATAAGATTTAAATTGATTATTGATTTGGTTTACCTTGAAAAATGAAAATTAAGTTTTTATTTTTGGTAAAAAAGTTAGTTGCATTTGGTCGCAACATTTTTTTAAAATATATTTCATTTTAGTAAATTATGATTTATCAAAATAGGAAGAATATTTTTTCTAAGAAGAAGAAGTAATGTTAAAATTTGTAATGCACCATTATCAATCATGTGATTAAAATTTTTAACAGCCTATCTAAAAAAAAGTTAATTCTAAAACAAAGAATTTTTTTTTAATTTTTAAACTTAATAAAAAAATTCTGATAATTAATTAATAAATTTTAGGAAATTGTGAATTTCAGAAAAGTATAAAAAAATTAATAAAGATTTTAACTATGAGAATTTTTCTCAATTTTAATTTTAAAACAAGCTAAAAAGAATACTTCACTTTTTCAGAAAAGCTCTCAAGTATAATTTTTTGACAATAGAGTAAAAAAATAAAAAATCTTGAAAAAAAAAATTTTAAATTTCAATAATAAATTATGAACAATAATAATTCAATAAGGTTTAATTTTAAAGATATCTAATTACCAGATAATCAATTGCAACTGATTCGAATTCCAGACACAGACGAGACAAAATAAGAAGAAGTGCGCTGGGAACAGGATCATGTGATCCATTTGAATATTCGTTTGCTGTTAGAGCAATGAATTTCAAATAGGCTACAAGCAGGTTTTCTCTCACATATGTTTTGCAAAAAGGCTCGTTAAAGTAAACTTTTGCACTAAAGCTTATATCAGATGCAATAAAAGCCTGTAAATTTGTGAGTACATTTTTGATTTGTTCTGTCAATGATTTAAAAGTGGAATCATGTAAATTCAGCAGTTTTTTTTCTGATTGATTAGAAGTTCCGATAAGTGCGACTTGATGTCTTAGATCTATTAGGGATTCTGAAAAAAAAATTCTTAATTCTAGATTTTATGGATACTCGCATAAGATTTTACCATTAAAATGACTCTTGAGGATTTCTAAGTAAAAATTGACTCTCAACTGTGCCACATAAAGTGCAATACTGCTGGCTTCGGTAGATAAATCAATATTGGGTATTTGTTTATTGATTGTTTGTATTCGCCGATAAAATCTATCTACTGCTCGAACAATAATTGTATTCTCTCCTAAGTTTTGCTTTATAAATAAATAGGATTTGAGTTTAAAGAATCAACAAGCTAAAAATTTACTTCAACTTCAAATCGAATTCGAACTAAATCGCAGTATTTCAGCCAGTATCCTCTAACTAGAGCATTAAGCTTTTCCTCATTATCGTCCGAATATTTAAAGTTGCTATAATTTAAAAAAATTAATTTATTTATTTATTTAACAATAAAATTGAACTGTTATTTATTTCTAAAAAAATCAAAATTTTAAATATTAAAATTTTATTTAAATAAAATAAATGAAGCTTTAATCAGTCGACTGTGGCAAGAATAAAAAGAACTTCATAAATGATAGGTATGAAAAAATACATTGAAAATAGAAAAATTTAAAATTAATTTTTCTGATATATTAAGAGTAAAAAATTATGACAACCTTGATCAAGTGGCAGCAATTAAATATTTGGATCAATTAAAAAAAATATTATAAATAAGTCTTTTTTTTTAATTGATTTAGTTTTTTTTTCTTTTTTTAAATTGAAATTTTTTCAAATTTTTTATATGTTTTGTCCCACCTGACACTTTTAATAAATATTTTAAACATTTACATTTTAGTCACAATTTTTTTCACTCAACACTACACTTTCCATATTGTTGTTAATTCAAATATACAACCTTGTAATATTTGCGTTCTTACCAAGAAAAACTCGGGATATTAAAGAGAAAATGCAAAATAAAATTAAAAATAACAATCATTCATGAATGCTGTGAAATTAGTTTTTCCGCATTCGTATTCGAACAAAGTACTACTTTGTAATTATTTTTCATTTTAGTCAATTAAATTAAATTGGAGTTTTATGTGCTCAAAGATGAAAGACTCCGAGAAATGATTTCAAATAATGACCATAAAATAAAATAGATTTTTTAAAAATTTGCATTAATATAACAGGAATTGATTAGAATTAGATTTATTTATATGATAAGACCAGACTTGTTTTTAAGTCACAGTTTTAAGTCAAGTCATGACTTTGACTTGACTTAAGACTTGTGACTTAAAAACAAGTCTGGATAAGACTAATTCATCGCAAATTTGAACCGACTATTTTAATATAAGCTATTTTGTACACAAAAATAGTATTTTTAAAAAAAGAAGAGTGATATTCTTTTAAAAAAATTGTTAAATGATCTTAACTTAAATTTTTTTTTTTTAAATAATACAGAAGAAAATTAGAAAAATAATAATCAGTTATGAAATTTTCAATAAAAATTTTTACATATGAAGACTATTTTGTAAAATTTTGTAATTTATTTCCAAAATTTAATTTAAATTTTAAACTATTTTCCTATTAAATAATAAATAGATTCAATCGACCTATTAAATGGGTATGACACTAGTATTTTCGATTGAATTGAAATATAAAATCTAATAATAGTAATTTTGTTGAAAGGCGAACTATTTTTTAAGAAATGGCCATTAGATGATTCAGATATCAAATATTAGTTTTTGATTGAAAAAAATTTTCTAATGAATAATGATAATAAAGCTTTGAGCAGCATTCAAGGAAAAAATAAAAACAAATTTATCATTCCAAATATTGAAAATAATCATTAATTTAAAAGTTTAATTTTCATTACGATTTATACTTTAAAACTGTTTGAATAAATGCAGTTTTGATCAGGTCATCATTATTAATTACCAATTAGTGTTGATTATGGTCACTAACCCATAGAAAGACAATAAGTTTTAAATATTTAAAGAGCTATTTTACTTTCTGTACTTTATGATATTTTTTTATTTCTAGACCCCTTTACTTTTTGTATTTTTTATAATTTGTAGTTAATTTAATCTTTATTTCAAAAATGCTAACGGGTCCGGGGCGAAGCCCTGTTTTAGGAATTTGGGTCTGTTCTAGATTAGAGAACTATTAGAATAAATTAAATAAATAATTGAACTATTAATTAATTAAATAAACCATTAACTAAAAAAAGTACTAAAAGTATTAAATTATTTAAACAATTTAGTGTCTATACCTCAACTTACCTAATGATTAGACTTGTAATTTTTTTTGAATATTGTAAAATAATCAAACTCTCTCTCTTTCTTAATAAATCCAAAAAAATTAATTTAAAAGGAAGAAATTAACAAAAAACAGCTTGATTGTGAGATTTATAAGATTTTTTTAGATTTAAAAAGCTTTGCTATGTATGAGAGCGTTTTTTCTTTAAAAACGAAAGATTCATTTTTAATATTAAATTAAATAATTTTAAAATATTTAAAACGTTTTCTTAATATATTACTTTTTAAGAATGAAAAAAATTGAAATACCAAAATATTAAAAAACAAACCTGCTATTTTGGTTTAAAAATAAAGAGGTAAATGATTCAATGACTGAACTAAGATTGGCGAGAAAATTATTGCATCCATGGTCGACAAATTCAAGAATGTCCATGGCTGATTGAACTTTGCCATTGTTGTTGTCTTTCAGATTTTTTTGATCAATAGCCAGCAGATCAAGATCAAATTTAAGCACATTTAAATCCTGGTCTAAAGACTTTTCTATTCTATTCATATATTTTGTAGAGAGCTGCTCAATGGGCTCGCCAAGTTGACTCAACAAATTTACACTCTCTAAAATATCATTTGGCTTACTGTCACTCATATCAATCCGGTCATATAATTTTTGTTTTAGATTTTCAATTATCAACAAGCAATCATCTTCAATATTTTTAAATGTAGACATTTCTTTGTAGTGATCAAGAGTTTTTTTAGCTTTTGTATAATAATAGACAGCTTTTGCATACGAATGTTCTTTTTCGACAAAATCATTCAATTTTGCTGGCAATTCGAAAACAAACTGAAGTTTTTTAAGCAAATTGTTTATTCCACTCAAACGAGTTACCTCGCTTCGTTTAGGTCGGAAAGTTGTGTTGATTTTTTCATTAAATGTGGTAATGTCTGACATAAACGAGACCAAATTTTCCATTTCATCTTCCATTTTTTTAAAATCACTTCTCATTTGACGGATTGTATCCGTAGCACTTATAAACTTGTTGTAGTTTTCTGAAACCAAAGTCTGCATTTCGCTATCCAAACGCCTAGTCTCTTTGGCCACTTCATTCTCAAAATCCATAATTTCCGGCAAGGTTTTTTCCTTAGGTCAGTTTTAATAAGAGGAAAAATAAAAAATTTTTTTAAGTTACTTTAATTAATTTTTTAAGAAATAGATCGGGCTCAAAGCTGCCCGAATTTATGTCATACGGGTCCCTGAGGTGGATCTGAACATCGGAGTCAGACATGATCGGCAAATTTCGGTTCGAATCACCAGCTGCCAGCGAATCATCTTGATTATAGTAGCTTAGTAGCAGGTTTTTCTTTTTAATTCTCTCTAAGTCTTCAGTCATTAGTCAACAAGAACAAGAACAACAACAACAAAAAATTAATTTATCTAAATTTTATTCAAATTATGTTTTGAATTTAGCTTGCTTATATTTCAAGTCATGTTACAACTAATTAGTGTATGTACACGAGATTAAACCTTTTCAAATAATTAATTTGTGCTAAATTCAAAATTTAAAATATAAAAAAATGAATGCTGATTTTGTGCCCAAAAGAAGTGTAAAGCATGAAGTTGGAACGGACAATTTTAGTAAATATATAAAGCAGCAAAGAAATTTAATTGATGGCTAATTTTTTTTTTTTAAAGAAAAAATAAAAATTGAAGCCAAAGTGGAACAGATAAAAGAAAGAGAAGAAAATGATACATCTGACCCTCGTAGCAGACAGTGTCCTTACTTGGACACAATAAACAGAAATGTACTTGATTTTGATTTTGAAAAATTGTGTTCTATTTCTCTTTCGAACAACAACGTATATGCTTGTTTAGTGTGCGGAAAGTACTTCCAAGGAAGAGGAATTAAATCTCATGCGTACACTCATAGTGTAGAAATGAGCCATCATGTTTTTATCAATCTAAACACTTTTAAATTTTACTGTCTGCCAGACAATTATCAAGTCATAGACTCGTCTCTTGATGACATTAAGGTAAACGTAATTTAAATGTGATGCTGAACAAAATTTATCCATAATTTAAGTATGTGCTCAATCCAACATTCACTCAAGAGCAAATTAATCAATTGGAGAAGAACACAAAATTGTCTAGAGCCTATGACGGTACACATTACTTGCCCGGAATTGTCGGTCTAAACAATATAAAAGCGAATGACTATTCGAATGTAGTACTGCAAGCACTGGTCAATGTGACGCCATTGCGCGACTATTTTATGCGCGAAGAGAACTATGCAAATATTAAAGTGGCTCCAGGAGACATAATGATCAATTTGGTTAAGAGATTTGGCGAGTTGACACGTAAGCTTTGGAATCCAAGAAACTTCAAAGCTCATGTAAGTCCACATGAAATGCTTCAAGCAGTGGTAAAGTGTAGCAAAAAAAGATTTCAAATTACACAACAATGTAAAATTTTAAATTTAAAAAAAAAATTATTTTTTAACATTTTTCTAGCTGATCCGATTGATTTTTTATCTTGGTTATTAAATAGTTTACATATTACACTAAATGGTACAAAGAGTCACAATAGCAGTATTATTTACAAGACTTTTCAAGGTCAGATGAAAATTTATACCAGAAAAATAGCTCCAATGAATGATGTAATATACCATTTATCCAAATATTTAAAAATTTAAATTTAAATTTTTTTTCATTTAGGAAGACGCAGGCCAAGTGCTAATTAATCCAGAAGACTATTTGGAAAAAGTAGAGGAAAAGCCTTTTTTATACTTATCAGTGGATTTGCCATCTCCGCCACTATTTAGAGATGAATTGAAAGAAAGTATCATACCTCAGGTTCCACTGATGCAAATATTGACCAAATTTGACGGGGTAACCTCCCAGGAATACAAGACATACAAAGAAAACTTTATCAAAAAATACGAGCTAATTCGACTGCCCCGATATCTTATTATGTGCTTTAGGGTAATTAATACACTAAAGAGAAAAATAATTATTTAATAATATTTTTGTTAAAAGAGATTTACAAAAAATGTTTTCTATTTGGAAAAAAATCCAACTATTGTTAACTTTTCTGTCAAGTAAAACAAAAAATATTTATTTTTTAATTTAATTATAAGCTTTTTTTGTTAAGAAGTGTTGATCTGAAAGATTTGTTGTCGGAAAAAAACAAAAAAAACAACCCAAACACAGTTTATGACCTAATTGCTAACATTGTTCACGATGGTGATCCGAATAAAGGCACTTATAGAGTTCATATATTGCAAAAAGGCACAGGTACTTGGTACGAAATGCAAGATTTGCATGTAATTGATGTTCTCCCACAAATGATTACACTGTCTGAGGCCTATATTCAAGTAAAGTTGGAATATAAAAAAAATTGTCTGATTAATAAACTATTTTAATAGATTTGGGAGCAAAGAACCAGTAATGAGAACAATAATCAAAATTTTGATCAAAAATAAATACGAAAAAGAACATATTTTTGTAAATTTTTTTTTTTATTAATAAAAAAACTCAAAACTTTGCTAACTAGTTATTGTGCAGCATACCTATCTTTTATCATAGACCATAAATTATTTTTTTAATTAAATTTGTTTTAACTATTTATTAGACTTACTAATCTGTTGACTGAAAGAATCTTTGAGTTTGTTTTAATAAACTTAAGTAAGCAAAAAATTTCATATACTGTTTTTCTTTTAGAAGTATATACATATATATATATATATTTAGCTTTAATATTGTTTATTTACTTGGAATCAAATGACTTTATGATTGTTAACATATAGATAATAATTATAAATGGCTAATTTAATGATTCACTTTACGCAAAATTAACTTTTAAATTAAAAATTCTAAATTATCTGCACGATCAATTGATAATCAAAATATGATCAGTCTATTTTTATTTTATTGCTAAAACCAATTTCGCATTGTTTTTTTTTTATTTTATGATTTATGTATGTTTTTTTTTTAAGATATTTAGGCTAATAAAAAATTTGTTTATTCAAGGATCAAAGATCGTTGTGAGATTTTTTATTTGAAAAATTTGACTGAAAAATTAAAAATTAAAAAAAATTTATCAATCAATTAATGATAATTAATTTTAGATAATCGTATAAAAAAAAATTCTAAATCTAGAATAATTTATTTTTATTTTAACAAAATAATGATTTTTTTAAAGCTATTTTAATTTTCAAATCCACTTCAAAATGATTTAAAAATTTAGCCAAACAAATATGGATTTTTAATGAATTAACAATTTTTTATTTATTCAGAAAATTTAAAATAAAAAAAAAAACTCTTGAGGCTTTAATTATTAATAAAGGTATATTGAAATTTTTTAATCAATTTTCATTGTTCTAAAAGTAATTTTTAAAACGAAAAAAAAATCTGCAGCATTCATACTTAATAAGGTTTTTTAACAAGAAAAAAATTAAAGTTTAAATCGTTAGCTTATGAATTTATCTGATTTTAGTTTTAAATTAGGCTTACTGGAAATTTGACTCAAAATATACTCTGTTTCAATTATGCGCTAATTGCCCATATGCTCAAGATTTAAAAGAGACTTTTTATTTCAAAATTCAATTAGATCAAAGTTAGTTAAATACGATGAATTTATGGAATTTTAAGGACTTTTCTAAAAATATTTCATAATTTAATAAGATTGCTTAAAAACTTTTGACTTAAAAAACCCTTGAGCATTTTTCATTCTAGAGGTTTGACTTAACTGTTCATTAAAGATAAAATAAAAAATTATGAGTTTTTATTTTTTTATTAAAGCAAAATATTAATAAAGATGTATTAAAACAATGCCAATTTGTATTCAAAATGGCTTTTATCTTAATCAAATTTAAAAGCTAAAATATATTTGTTTAGTGAAGCGAGTTTTCAGAATAAGCCTATGCAGATAATATAGTTCAATCCATTTTAATTAAATCAAATTAATTAATTGAAAGTTATCTATTCGAAGAAAAAGATAGCTATACTTAAAAAGTACGAGTTAAAGAAGAAAGCTAATTTTGCTAATCGAACTAACAAAAGGATTTGAATAGTTGTAAAATATGAGGTGAGAATTTGGAGAAATATTGGATCAAGAAATAAATGAGAAGATAAATATGATTATAGATTTTTAAAATATTTTCATAATATTTAAATTGATAATTTGGCATTTCATTATCTCATTTTTACACTGTGAAATAATATTTTTTTATTTTAAAAATTGATTCTTTTTTTTTTTTAAATATATTTTTACTAATTTTTAATTAAAAATCTAAAAACTATGCAACTTAATCACATTAATTAGCTTAATCAAAATTTAAATTTGTTTCTAAATTTGGCGGGGTTCAAATTTTTTTATGTTATTTCAATTATAGTCAAATATTTTTAAGGTTTCTAACATTATGAAAGCTTTTAAAATCAATTAAGTTTGTAAATTTATCTCGTTTTGATTTTTAGGCGAAACATAACTGAAATTTATTCATATTTAATATTTAAATTAACCAAAAAAAAATTTAGTAAAAGAGTGTTGATGCATTAAAAAAGTTATAAAGGTTTATTTTACCTTTGCTTCATGAGTCAAATTTAGCTAAATTTTGAAATAAAATTTAAAAAAACCAAGCAATTTTTTTTAAAGTAAATTTTAATATAATTTAAATTTAATTGTAGACTTTTATGCTAATTTAACAGGTAGAATCAAGCTTAGTTTATTTTTTTTTTATTGATAATTCGATCACTCATAAGAAAGCGTGCTAAACCAAAAATTTAATGATAAAAAACAATTTTATTTTCAAACAAAAACATCTTTCTTATAGCTTCTTTAAAATAAATTTTGATAAGGTATCTCAATAAAAATTAAATTAAAAAATTATGTTGCCAATTTATTCCATGAAAATAAAATTTTTTCACAACTTTATTTTCTAGAACAAGAATAATATGTTTTCAGAATGGCTCATATAAAACTAAAATAAATAAAATTTTTAACCGAAATGAATCAGAAGCAGCACGAAAATTTGGACGTCAAACAATTCTCACCAAGCAAGTTATCGCCAAACCGTGACGCGACCAGCAAATCGTTTATGTTTACTGTGACTCAAACTAGTCCTAATTCGAGCTTATCCACCAAACGAGTTTCTCTTCCAGCCACGGACGAGTCCGAAACTTTTGTTCTCTTAAACACCTCACAAACTCAGCAACGTGTTAATAGAAATCAAAGTTCCTTGAAAAAAATAATAACAGACACTGATTTAAAAAGCAATAATCAAAATAAAGATACTTCAGAGTCATTGTTATCTCTATCAAATTATAAAAAAATTTCAAATGGATCATTGGGTGCAGATATTGAGGCAAGATTTAAACGAAACTCGACTAATTTGGACTCCAAAAGCAACAAGTCTGGATGTTATCCGTACAATTTGAGCTTAGCCAATCTAAGTGGTAGCGAGAGCAAAAAATCGCTGCCTCATTTTTCTATTAATTTTCCCACAATCACACGTAAATCGTCAATAAACAATTTAAATTATAACCCAATGCCTCACAAGGCAAATTTACAGTCGAAGTTCTACAATTTTCTGGAACGACCTACTGGATGGAAGTGTTTTATATACCATTTTACAGTGTAAGTTTAAATTTTTTTTAATTTAAACTCAAATAAATTCTATTTTAAAATACAATATTAGTTCAATGATAATTAAAAAAATTTCAAATATTTAAAATAGGATTGATCTTTTAAAACAGAATATAAATATTTAATTGATGATTATTACACTCAGATTAGTTTAACAAATGGTTTTGAGTAAACAACTAAAGAGCCAGTTAAAAAAATCCATATGCAAATTGAAAAAAAATTTTCCTATTTTTCATTGATTTAAGTTAATTGAAATAAATATATTCAAAAAAATACTGTAATAAAATACAGCATAGTTTTTTTTTTACCCAAGTTTACTCATATAAGAAAACAGACAAAAAATAATACGTCAACAAGATTTAAAATGACTTTTGATATGATTTATTTAAAAAAAAGAAGGTAAAGATTTCTAAGTCAATAAGATGCAGATTTACAAAAATATTATTTAAGTAAATTTTAATCAATAAAAAATAAGAAATATTATGGTTCAATTTGTACTTGAATTCCAAAAAACCTAAAATGATTATTTATGATTTTTCGATTTAAATGTTTTCTTTAGTGACATTTTTGTGAAGACTTTTTTTTTCGATTTTATCTTTTTCTTACAAAGCTAATTTAATAAGACATACAGAGAAACAAACAAATAGATATTGGTTTGATTAAAATTAAAAAAAAAATCTCTATATCTTAATAAATTTTGTAAATAATAATTAAATGTCATAAAAAGTTTATTGTTTTGGTCAATATTTTTTAATCACGATTTGTCCCTTTTTGCTTAAATAACAAAATATTTTTACAGTTGTTAAAAAGTTGAAAAAAAATTTTTAGTAAAAAAATTATTTTAGGTAAATAAATGCAAACAAAGTATGTTACAGATCATTCATTTATTTTTGCTTTGAAAAAATTTAATTTTGTTCTCATCAACAACATTTATTTTTAGATCGTTCCAGTGAATAGCATTTTTAGCACTAGCTATTCATGATTCGCTTTGAATAAAAATTGATTTTTTTTTAAATGTGAATCATAGAGGTGTAAAAAACATCTAACAAATTATCAGACAAAAATGCATAAACTTTCTTTAAAAACTAATTTAGTTATAAAAAACTAGCTATATTTTTAGATTCTTCAGGGTCAAAAATCTACACTAGTTTTTCTTTGTGGAAAAAAAATGAAATTTGACAAAAAAATCATCTTAGATCCTTAAAAATTGTTTTTGAAATTTTAACATTTCAACTAAGTTATAAAAACTATATTTTCTAATAGATAATTTTATACTCTTTTAGGAAATTATCATCAACTTTTGGGTGTATCAAGAAAATTATTCGGTTGTTTTTTTGACAGTTTTATGGATGAAGGTTTTAAAGTCGTCCATTGAAATAAATAAGAAAATTTTTTTCCAAATAATTTGCAATTCTTTAAAATTCTTATTTGCCAGGGAACAACTACATCATTAGGTGGATAAATAAAAAAATTTAAAAACAAACTAAATATTTTATTTAGATTAATAGCTTATTTAAAAAATCTAATTTATTAAAAATACTTTGAAAGAATTATTCGATGAGAATTCTATCAATATATTGCAGAATTTTCACAAGAAACCGAAAATTTTGGTTACTTATTTGTTAACCACATTGTGAAATAGATTTCTGAAAAATGGTCGAACATTTTATAATGAAAAAAAAATTCATAATAAAGAAATTATAAAATATACCTCAATTTCCTAATCAAAATGAAGATTTTAAAATGTTTTTTTTTATTTCTGAATGTATTTGTTTTACTTCATTTTTTAGAATAGTCGATGTAGATAAATAGATTAAAAAATTAGATGAGTGGCGTATATACTGCAGTAAAGCCAAAATACCGGCTATATTCTGCTTAGATTGTTGATCTAGCGAAACGTTTAGCTTTAGAGCGTAGAACATCGAATACGGAACTGTGGTAAAAAAAAAAGAAATGGTCAAAAACAAAAGCAAGTTGGTAACGTGCGAGCCTTTTGATACCATTTTTCTAGGGATGTTTTTTAAGCTAGGTATGACTGCTTTGTTAGAGGAATATCTGTCATTACAGTCGGTCCAAAATTTTCTAAAGTCAAAATATTTTGAGAATTTCTCTTTATATGAACTCAAATAACAAGCATTCGACAAATTTGAAACTGATCCATCAACTTGATACGATGAATTCTTAAAATGTTTCTTCAACTTTCTAGAATGCTTCAAAGTCAATATTGATAAGGATATATTTTCAAAAAAAATTATGCAAAATGGTAGGAGACTGTAAAAAATAGTGTGTACAATGTCCCAAACAAAGAAAAATGATTTGGGCTCATAGCATCCATATTTTCTATTTGTTGAATTATTTACATTTGGTATTGCATTATTAACAATTACTGGAAAATTCAAAAAAAATATTATTACTAGAATTAAAAAAACTAAAATAGTTGTGTTTTTGGTTATTTTAGAAAAACAATTAATTTTATTGTGTAGCATGATTGTGATCATACGATCAATTCCAATCAAACAAATTATCCATGAACTAGACTGAAGAATAAAATAGCAGTAGAAAGAAAAAAATCTACACCATAATTCTCCTTTGTATTCGATTTTTTTCTCATAAAAATAGCTATATACCATGCTAAAATTCCACGTGTACAGACATAGAGTATCTATGATGCTGATTGAAGCTAGATATCGCATATGAGAATGTTTTCGAACATTTTTGCGAATTAAAATTGAAAAAGTTAATAAATTTCCACATGTACCAAATAAAATAAATGACAAGTTTAGCACTGGCCATACATTTGAGCTCATGTTAATTATTTTAATTCATTTTCGAACAAAATTATAAAATAAATTACAAAGTTTAATTATTAATTATTAATAAAAAATTGATTTTCGTTCTAGAATTAAATTTTAATTAAATCACGTATTTGAAAAATTTAGATAATTGATTTTGCTAAAATTTATTTGAAGCATGTTTAAGAGTTTTGATAATATTTAAAAAAAAATCTAAGTTGAAAAAAACTAAATATCTAAAAATAAAAAAGGTTAATTTTTTTGTTAGCTAAGAAAAAGTAATTCTAATAATATTAAAAAATATATTTTGTATTAATTGAATTTATACATGATTACACTTTTTTTTCAATTTCCTTGAATAAATCTCAATAATTCTATCACGTCCTGTTTTCATCTAAAAAATTACAGTTAATAAAAATATTTATCTGTTTTATTCAAATATTTATTTTAATAGAAAAAATTTAATAAAAATAAAATGGTTTTATTATATCTTCTAAAATCGGGGAATGTTTAATATTAAATTGAAAATTAAATTAATCATTTATAATATTTTTTCCTGATAGTTTTAAGGATAAAATAGAATAATCTTTCGTTTTCATTAAATGTAAATCAATTAATAGACGAACTATAAATCTGTTTCATGGACATGTTTACTATTGTGTTGGTTAACTTTAAAATTGTATATTAAAAAAAGGCTTAACTTTTTAAGGGTGACAAATTTAACAGAAAAAATTTTTTTCTTTGGGAGTTATAATTTTAGATAGTGACTAAAATGATCACAATAGATGATGCCAAAATACTTAAAAATAAATCTTTGCTAGTAACTGGCAAAGTAAAAATTTTTGATCAAATTTCATTTTTTTAATTTTATCAAAAATTTTAAATTCACATTTAAAATTTATTATCGCAGATTTTACAATTTTTCTAAAATTTCAAAGCGCATTTAATATTTTTTGATCAGATTTGAAAAATGAAATTTGATCAAAAATTTTTACTTTACTTTGTCATCATCTATTGTGATCATTTTAGTCACTATCGAAAAATAAAACTAAACCCAAAGAATAATACTTCAAAAAGTCACAATAAAAAAATTCTTAGAGGTAAAATATTTTAAAAAAATTTCATTCTAAAAGCTAATTTTCTTGTGAATAAAGCTAAATCTTAAACATTAATGTAAACATAAATGTATACTTTTTTTTGTTCAAGGTATCGTGAAATTCAATACAAATTGAAGAAAAATAGTTTCTTTTTAGATAGATAAAAATCTCCTGTTAGTAAAATATATTTTTTTTTTATCAGTCCATTAAATGATGATCTTAAAATACACATCTTTTAAATATTATAGATAGTTGCTTATAATTTTTCTTGGTTTTAAAGGGCGAAAAAAACATAACTAGTATTTATGTAATTTTTTTATAAGATCTAAGCCTGAGAGGCAAATTAAAATGAAATTAATTTAAATAATAAAAAGAATATTTAATCCTTAATACTTTATTTTTTAAATTTAAATTGTATTATTAATAAAAAATTTTTAAAGATTTTTAGCAGTGTTAATATGTTTAATATTCAGTGTTTTGTCTACAATTGAATCGTACTCAGATGCGGCTAATAAAATTCTTTTTTACATGGAAATAATTTTAGTCTTGTTTTTTGGCATTGAATATGGTGTCCGCTTGTGGTCGGCCGGATGCCGAAGCAAGTACATGGGATGGCGTGGTCGTTTAAAATTTGCTCGAAAGCCAATCTGCTTGATAGACATACTAGTTATCCTAGCATCTGGAATAGTAATAGCTATAGGCAGTAATGGACAAGTATTTGCGACATCAGCAATACGCGGAATTCGCTTTTTACAGATTCTTCGAATGCTGCACGTAGATCGCCAAGCAGGCACATGGCGTCTCCTGGGCTCTGTGGTCTATGTTCACAGACAGGTAAATAAAAATCTTAATTAACAAAGATTTAATTTGTCAACTACGATTCGGCATAACTCGATCCGAATTTATACTTTTACTTAAGGAGCTAATAGCGGCTTTGTATATTGGATTTTTAGTATTAATATGCTCATCATATCTGATATACTTGTGCGAAAAGGACTCAAGTGACTCCACAATTGTTAACTATGCCGATGCCTTGTGGTATTCAGTCGTAAGGAATTATTTAAATTTTATGACTTGTTTTTTTTTTCTTTTTTATAGCTTGCATTAGTTCTATTAGTCTTGCTAATTTCCAAAGATTTTTTATTATAAAAATACTTGTGTTTAATTGAATACAATTAATTTAAAAAAAAAATTAATTAATGGTTAAACAAAAGTGTTCTTTTAATAAAAATATTGCTAAATGAATGTAATTATTTTCATAATATTTTTGACAAATTGAATCTAAGATAGTATTGTTTTTGGGCATTTACAATAATTTTTTATTAAGGAATTGATTACAACCCTGTATATAGGTTTTCTGTCTCTTATATTTAGTTCATATTTTGTTTTTCTTTGTGAGAAAGATTCCAATGAACAGTTTCAAAGCTATGCGGATGCCTTGTGGTGGTAAATGATTAATTAAAGAAATTTTTTTTCAAGTTTTTTAATTTTTTTTTTTATATTAAAAAAAGGGGAATAGTAAGTCTGATTTTCGCTTGATATTAGTGATCCTTTATTATTTATTAGACATTTGTAAGTGATTATTTTAATATAAAAATCTAAATTTTAAGGTCACTGTGGCAACAATAGGCTACGGAGATAAGGTGCCATCTACATGGTGGGGTAAAATGGTTGCAAGTTGTTTCTGTGTTTTTGGTATAGCGTTTTTTGCACTACCAGCTGTAAATATGAGAAATATTATTTGAAACTTAATTTAAACTTATTCAATTTTAAGGGAATTCTTGGATCTGGTTTTGCTCTTAAGGTTCAGCAAAAACAGCGTCAAAAGCACTTTAATAGACAAATTCCAGCAGCAGCTGCGCTTATTCAAGTATTCTTTTTTATCTTATCAAATACTTCAATCAAATAAATGTATATTTTTCTTAAAATTCAAACATTTTCTTGTCTCTGTAGAAAAAATAGACCAAAATTAATATACTTGAATTTGTGAACAGAAACTATGATATGTTAGAATAAAAAAAATAATCTTGATTTTTGAAAAGAAGATTGTAATATCCATTTTTTTAAAACCAAAGATTTATCAAAAAAGGAAGAATTTTGAATGTTATTTTTGTTTTCGAAATTCATACCAATTTATCAAAATGGGAATTTTGTTTTATTATATAAGTTTTTGCCAGAGTTGTTTAAAAGTCCAAGTCCGGACTTTTTTTTAAAATTTTTTTCAAAAGTCAAAAACTTGACTTGAGACTTGCGACTTTTAAACAACTCTGGTTTTTGCTAAAATACATAAAAAGAACCAAAATTTAAGTGTTTAAGATGAACCACAAAACACAAAAAAAAATTTAAGATTTTTTTTTTATTTTTAAATAAAAACTAAACTTGTTCTATTTTACTAACAAGTTTAATTTTAAATATAAAAATGCTTGCAATATTAACTTGAAATTATTTTTTTATTTGAGACTGAAAAATATTTAAAACATCGCACTTTTTCTATGTTATTTAAACATTGGATACATTTTATAATTCTAACACAAAAAATTAAACCAAGTGTTAAATTAATTAATTTTTTATTTTATTTAATTTAATTAAAAAGATAAGACTTAAATACTAAAAGTTAAAAAGTTAATATACTAAATAGAAATTTTATTATAAATAGACTGCATTTTTTAAACTGTTGGGTACCGTGTATGGCTGCCACAATACTGTCAAAAGTTGATGTTAGCCATTTTGATGTCCGGGTCTGAAAAAAAACCTTTGAATAATTTAAAAATGAAATTTGATAAAAATTTGAATATAAGAAAAATCGTATAGTTACCATGAAAACGACCAACACCATTTTTTGGTGATCTAATGGCCGACATACACGGTAAACTAGTTTTTTATGAGAAGACTTATGGTTAAATAAAAAACCATAATAAATGTATTGAAAATATAAACTTTTGAGAAAAAATGAAATTTATAAGCAAGAAAAAATGCAATTAACTATTTAATAAAATTTTATTTTTGTTAAACTAAAAGACTTCTTGGAGAGTTAAGGCAGCAATGCCTGGAAGCAACTCGGTCGCAACATGGAAAATATATCATTTAAAGACAAATTCAGGTAAATTGTCACAATTATTATTTCCAAAAAGCTTTAATTGTATCAAAGGTCATCATCCACGGCGATTTTCTCAGCCTAGACGATTAAAACTTAGATCCCTTGGACGAGCAGACACGGAAGCGAATAGTGATGAATGTAGCAGTGTATCATCAAAAAGAAATGTGGACAACGAAAGTGATGTGTATTCTGGAACACGTCACAATTCAGCTGATATGGGCCGAAGTCATATTCAAGAGTCTTGCGAGTAAAAATTCTAAAAAAAATTTTTTAAAATAAATCTTTTTATTTAGACTTACCGAGCAGCACAAACAAACAATCCGAGTTATTCGGAAAATAAAATATTTTGTAGCTAGACGCAAGTTTCAAGTAAATATTGAGTATTCTTGTTCTTCTCTTTTAAATTGAAATTAAAATAGCAAGCCAGAAAGCCGTATGATGTCAGAGATGTTATTGAGCAGTATAGTCAAGGCAATATGGATTTAATGATTCGTTTAAAAGAGCTTCAGAGGAGAATGGATCAAATATTAGGTGTTCCAAAAATGAATGATCGAGATCGGGCAAAATTTACAATAAATGCTAGACTTTCTAGATTAGAAGAACAAATGGGAAATGTTGACGAAAAATTAGATGAGTGCTTAATTATTTTAAGAACTCTTCCAAATTTACAAAAATCAGCATAAAACTCATAATTATTGTTCGTTTTTATGTTAAATGGTTAACAGTATTTTTATGCAATTATTTTTTAAAGTTTTTCATAAAATTTTTTTCTTTGGCTGATTTTAATTTAATAAAATTGAAAAATAGATGGTTAAGAAAGAAAAACTAAAAAATTATATTTAAAGTTTTTGTATTAATTGAATTAATTACATGAAAATAAATATAATTTTTTAAGAATTACTGTGGTTTTAAATTTATTAATTTATATAGAACTATATGCAACAATTAAATAATTCATCGTACCTTTAAATAAATTATGGTTATGTCATCATTTAAAGCAAGCTTTAAAACTAAATAAATATACAGTATATTCCAAAAATTGAGTGCAAAAGAAAAAAATAGAAGCAATGTTATAGAATAACACACTCTTGATAAAATAAAATTAACTTTTAAATATTTATAATCAAAAAACTTCCTATAAAAACAAAAAAAAAGCCGGTTCAAAAGTATAGAATTTCGGAAAATTTAAAAGATTAAACAATTAAAAAAAAATTTTTTAACATCTTTATGATTAATTCTTAAATATCTTCGAATTTTGAGTAAATTGTGTTCTTAAACTGCTTAATTTTAATACTTTCATGTCCACTAGCTTCACATACTAGCTTTCATAAATTACAAGTACTCCAAAATATATTCTTTAAGGCAATTTACGGTATTGTAAAATTCAAAAATAAAAAGAACAAAAATTCTTCCTTTTTTGATATATAAAAATTTTCTAAATTGCAGTATTTTTTTAAATATATTTTATTTTTGTAATTTTAAATTTATCAAAAAAGGAAGAATTTTTGTTCGTTTTTGTTCTTTGTTCTTTCGTTCACTTGGCGGTGATGGGCTCAGACAATCTATTTGTTAGGCGTCGCAGTAAGAACTACTACTAATACAACTTATTTTTTTATATATATGAGAAATAACTAAAAGAGCTTTATTATTTAAAATCTATTTTAAAAAAATGGCAGATCGTGGGTCTGCCAGATAACCAAGCTGTAACGTTTATCTCCAAAATTTGTCGTTTTAGCTAAAAAACGATTTGAAGAGATTGACACTGTCTATTAGTGGTGTAAACAAATACTTCTTGGACAGTTCATGGTCCAGTGACTAGTCCAATTTTTAGGTCTTTAATTGTAAGTCAAGAGTAAGAGTAATAATTAAAAAAATTTCTAAACTTTTTCAGCATACTGTTTAATTGAGCTTATAAAAGGTAATTTAAGAAAAAAAATTGCAACATTATCCGATATGCTTCATCTCTAAATATTTTTATTCTGTCCGCCAAGTGCCCATATTCTTCAATTCAGGCACAAATTAGTGGACACTTAAAGTAGTGCTGTGTGTGGAGGCTGTATGGCACATGGTTAACACTAGAAGACCCGATTTTTTTTATACCGTTAAATTTAACTCTAACTAAGGTCAAAGAAAGTTTTTTTTTCAAAATAAAATTTATTTAGTACCATTTTTACCATGCTCAAATCAAAAATGACCAAAAATGCCGA
>VANL01000305.1:0-42515 GCA_006352455.1 Brachionus sp. 'Tiscar' | reverse complement strand
TAAATTAAATAAATGAAGTGTTAATCAGTCGACTACGATAAGGGCACTAGCCTGTTGATTAACCTTGAAATTGAAAAGAATGAGTTCATTAATAAACTCAATTATGATGTGATATCTCTTTTGTAGTGGCGTAGATATATTGTGATGGCCGTCATACTTGTATCAATCCTTCAATTAAACCCAATGATTAACACTGAAGTGGAGAAAACGTGTAAAAAAATATTTCTAAATAACGTAAATATCATGTCATTTTTGACGAACATCTGACATATTTTGCAATAAATTGTTAATTTTAAGCTTTTATTCAATTTTTTCTTTTTTAAAAGCCCATAGAGCCGAGAGTTGAAGGTTTCATCCCTGTAAGAATAGAAAAAACTTATTAATGTCTCTGTAGTATGGGAATCATGTTTAAACCCCTTTCATTAAAAATAAGGGAAAGATTTTCTTCTAAAAATCATTTTTGTGTAATAAAAAAATTTATTTTACAAAAAAAAACTATATAAACAAGATAACTGATATGTTTTAATATCCAAAAAGAGTATTCTTTGAAAACCGTTGTTGAAAATTTAAGCAAAATGAAGTTCATTATCAAATATTGATGATTAAGCTCATAAATTTTTTTTTAATTTTTAAAAATATTTTTAACTAAAATATAATATGTTAATTGATACGCACCAAGACACGCTAAACCCCAACCCAAGTATTGTTCATAATTTTGAATGGAAACAAATCAATTAAGATTTACATTTAATGTTCAATAAAAAAATATCCCTATACAATATATATTTATTTATTTATTATTTATTATTTCAATTGACGCCTCGTAGGCGATGTTATATAAAAAAAAGAGAGAAAAAGAAAAAAAAATAAAAAAATAAAAATAAGATGATAAAAATATATATATATTTCTCATTACATTATCAAAAGCTTTTTTTAATAATGATATTTGAGAATTATTATTTTAATCTGATCATCAACTTCAACTAAAATTTTCTAAAAAATATTTCATGTTGCTTTAAAACCTTAATTTTAAAGTTGTGATATTGATATGTGTGCTATTAAAATCGAATCAATAATTACGCCAAAAATATGCACTGACCGGGAATCGAACCCGGGCCGCCCGCGTGGCAGGCGAGCATTCTACCACTGAACCACCAGTGCTTATTAAATATCACATCACTCTTAGTTAAAACAAGATAATTTTTTCATTAGATCCTTTATCTTACTAATATAAATAAATAATAATTTAAAACAGAAAAGAATTCAAATTTTTGTTAATAGCTCATTTACCTGGAAATTAAGTTTTTCTTTATTTTTTTCGAATCGAATTTTATAGCAAAAAAGAAAAACATCTTGTTAATTTAACTTAAATTAAAAATTAATCATGACTTTTATAAAATATGGTGTATTCAAAATAAATGTTTTTTTTTTTATACTAATTTGATGATTTTTTTTAAACTAAACAAATTTTAATTAATCAAAAATTATAAATTTGCTTAAAAATTTAATTAAAATTAATTTTGAATTAATGTTAAATTAAAATCAATTGAAACGTTTTCAAATTAGGGTTAATATTTTTGAAGTGTGAAAATCAATATTAATTATTTGTTTGAAAAAAAATTCGTCCCTAGGTGGATTCGAACCACCAACCTTTCGGTTAACAGCCGAACGCGCTAGCCGATTGCGCCATAGAGACTGGTTATTTAAATTCGTCGTAAAAATAATGTATTTAGTTCAAAAAAAGTGAACAAAATAAAAGTTAAAAACTTGAGCATGTGAATGGCAAATGGCATTTGATGGTAAACAGTCCAGCAACTTATTACAGATTGATTGAAATTTCAAATTGAAAAAATAAAATTTTATTACAAATAAACTATAAATTTATACATTACAGTTTAAAAAAAATATTCTGAATAATTATCTTAAAGATCGATTCTGTTCGAACTTATGGAATGTGTGTTTCTTTTTTCATTTAAATTAATTTCAGTTTCAGTATCTAATATTTCTCTATGCGGTTCAATATTTCTTTCAACATTGCGATTCTCATTTCTAGTCTCATTTTCGTCTATTTCGGCTGCATTTTGTGTGGCTTGGAAATTTCTTACATTTGGGGTAGCAGAGACCGTTTCAAGACTTATTTCCGCGCTAGCTCTTGAGCCTTCTGCTTCATTAGCAGCGTCAACAGCTGAGTTTCGAAATATACGTCTTAGACCTCTAAACCTGTGGCAAAAATTATGTGACCCTTGTAACTTAAAATTCACATTAAATTTAGCATATAATTCACTGGTTATTTTCGAAATACCTCTATACCGCATGCTTGAATTACATTGATTTTACACATAGGACAATTACGATGTTCAAGTAGCCATAAGTCAACATCTTTTTGATGAAAATAATGTCTATTAAAAATTAGCTATAATTTATTTTTTAAATTCAGCCTAAAAAAATAAAAACCCGCATGGTAACTCTCTGATTTGATCATTTTCTTGAAAATTTTCTAAACAAATTGCACACGTTTCAACTATTTCCTTTAGAATATTAAATAATTAGGTTTTTAATTTCAAAATCTCATCAAATATTACTTTATCTCCGTTTAATATCTTTCTCACTTTCATTTTAGCCAGAGCTTTTATTGTGGCCTTTTTCAGTTTGTCCTAAATGTTGAAATAATTTTTATTTTAATTAAGAAAAAGTTTTAAAATATTCCATCTATATATTTTTTTGATTGTCTATTTAGTAATTTAGAAAATAAGTCTTAAAAAGTACCGTAAATATTAAAATCTTCTGATTTAAATGATCTATCAAATATTTTTCGAAATTTTTTTATGTAAATTAATGAATTTAGGATAATTGGCATTGCTTAATTCTGAACAAAGAAATATTATGGTAAAAAATATTTTATTATTATTTTTATTTAAGTATTAAGAAAAAAAATTTAAAGAAGGGTAATTTTAATTTATTAATTTAAAATTTACCCTTATAGCTTTAATAAGAAATAATTCTTATTTGTTTAAATTAATTTAATAATTTTAATAAAGAACAGACAATCTTTTTTTGAAACACAAAATTTGGTTTAGATACCTTTATCTATTAAAAATTTATGTGAATAAAACCTAAAAGGATCATTTTTTGACTTTATGAAAATTTGATAAAAAATTGGAATTTTTTTTTCAATAATTTTTTTATCTAATAGTCATAATCAAATGATTTATATATCATTATGATCCGTGTAAAATTTTTCAGATCCTAAACTATTAATGTTCGAAATTCAAATCTTGAACATTTTTTATTTTTTTCTATTCGTTTCTATATTTCTCAATGCATGTAATTTGTTTAAAATCTTTTTACTTGATTAATTCAATTTAAAGTTTATAAGAAAAATATAAGATAGATAAACCCGAATGAATTTGATAATAAAATATAAAAGTAACTGGAATAAGTTATTTTTTTCAACTTAATTTAAATAAAATATTTTGGACTGTTTTAAATTTCAGAGAAAAAATTTTTTAAAAATTAATAAGAAATATTTACATCTAGGCGCTTTTTGGTATTTATATATCGAAATTTTTGAATGTAATACACGGTAAGCCAGATAAAAGTAACAAGAACAACGCTTAGAAAAGCAAAAGCAACAAAATAAACACTCGATCTTGAAGGCAAACTTCCGCTTTGAATGTATTCTACTTGACCGGGCTTAATTGAGACATAAACATTGGAAGAAGCCAGCATTCCTTTTAGTGTGCTACCGACATTTTCCGATACCATGACACTTGGTAAAGATGTATCTTAAATAAAAAAGTTGCTTGACACTTTCAGTTACAAATTAAAAAATTTACTTTTTATAAACATAGTTATAACATTATAATCATTATTATATATAATTATTGCCAAAGCTTTATTAGCTGCAGCTATTTGAACCTTTTTTTCGAAAGTACAGACGCCTCGCTTAACCAATACAATGTAATTAGATGGCAAATCAGCATTTGTATAACTTGAGCATCCATAATTGGTCATGCTTTCGTTTTCGTCAGAATTATTTGTGTCTTTTTCATAATTTTGGGCCTCTATAAGCTGACCGTATACTTCATTTGTAGGTGAATAAAGACTATATAATGCTGAGTCAGAAAATAAATTCTTATTTGAATCACCTGACCCTGTGGATGAAACTGAAGTAGCGTTTATAATAGCCCATCTTTTTTGAAGGGATAATGCTGTATTTCTACGAAAAATTGTTACCAAGAATAAAAAATTCATAAAATATTTCAAATCTGAGAGGGTTCTCATTGTAGAGCGTGAGCTTGTATTCACTCTTTTTTCTCTCTTTATGCTTCTTTTAATTTCGTTAAATAATTCTGCATACCAATTATTATGAGTTATGCGAATTTTTGTTGGATGATTTAGCCTTTTTATGTTTCTATTACAAAATATTCTATTATGAATTCAGTTTTTATATATTTCTAGAGTCAAATTTTTAATTTTCGTTTTTCTAAATAATTAAAAATTTGAATTAAATTTTAGCTTTTGAGCTTATTTTCAAAAATGAAAAAAAAACTTACTTTATATGTAACACAAATGGTCAATAAAAAATAAAATTTTAATTTTTTTCAAGTCTGTATCTACTTAATAGTTTTTGCACAGCATTAAAATGATAATTTAATGTTTTTACTAAAATTTTAGATAATTTTAATGTTATTTAATTTTATTTCGACTTTTAAATAAAATAAGTTTTGAAAATAAGGGGCTTAACTATTTACATGATAAAACTTATCTCATTTTAGATTTTAATTGTGAAATCATTTTCCTTAAAATTGGCTAAAATGTGATGATTACTGATAAATTGAACATGTGTACAAAATTATCCAAGATTAGTTTGAGCTACTAAGCTAATTCGAAGATTTCTACAAAGGAAGGCAATTAATCAATTTAAAAGAAAAAAACAAACATTAAAAACATAAAAAAACTTCGTCTTTATCTGTAAAATTTTTTAAAAAATTGAGAACAATCAACCAAAATATTTTGGATTCGTTAGTAAATTTGACCAGAAAAAAAAAGAAATATTAAACATCGAAATTTGGAAAATTTTCTCTTTGAACAAAAAATCTAGTTTTTATTAAATAAAAATTTGTAAAACAAATTAAAAACGAGCAAAGAACCATGAAATAAATAAAAATAAAAAATCTAGCAATTTTTTTAGTTATCAAGACAATAATATGAATTCCTAAATATTTAGTTCTGACAAATTTAAAAATAGACCGGCAAGGTATATAGCATCCTTGTTCAATAAATCATGTCCTTATTTCGTTTTAATTAGAGAATTCTATTTTTTTCAAAAATCGTAATAGAAATTAATTTCAATGATTATAATTCAATAAAAACTATAAATTTACTCGCCAACAATATTCATTAAAAATTTATTAGTTAAAGAACTGTTTAATTTTTTTTTCATTTTTAATTATTTTTACAATTCATGCTTCAATGTTAAACATTAAAAACCATTGTTCTTTGTAAGGAATATTTAAAATAAAAATCATTTAATTTTAATTGATGAACACTTTAGATAAGTTTTTTTAGTAAAATATGTAAGCAAAGACCATGACTTTTAATTTTTCAATAAAACCTAGGTAAAGTTAAAAATAGACTTCTGAGTCAAATTAAGTCATTTAAGTTGACTTTGACTGTTCGGCATTCGAACAATTTCGATGTTTTAAATTTATTCATTTAGTTAGTTAAAATAAGTTTTAAAGGCAATTTTAAAAATTTAAATAATATAATATAATCTTTCTTTACAGCTGATTCCAAAATTATTTGATTGCGACATGCTTTACCACATTAGACAACAAAATCAACCAAACCATGATTATTCTTAAAAAAGGAATTAAAATTTTTGGAACCAAAATAAAAAAACAAAATTTTTAAATTATAACAACTTTTTTTCTATAGGTCTGAAATTTTTTCTACAAAGCATGACCCAAAATTTAATATGTGCAAAAGTGCTTTAATTAAATTTTGAAGAATTTCTGATACATGTACCATTTTGCAAATTGTCAGAGTTCAGATTTAAAAACTGCGTGATGCAATATTTGTGGAAAAAGTTTTAGACCTTTAGAAAAAAAGTTGTTATAATTTAAAAATTTTGTTTTTGTTTTTCGGCTACAAAAACCAATGTTCTTAAAAATTCAAAACAAACTATTCATTTTAGTTTTCAAAATTGGAAACCATCCAAGAGAGATCGAATAGGCTATTCTTAAAAGTTTCTGTCGAGCAAATAAAAGCAAAATCTGATAGGAAAACAAACAACACATCAACTATTTCAAAACAAAAAATTCTTAACTCACATCAAGACTTTTAATAGTTTCATAAACCAAAATTAAGAGTAATCAATATGCCAAGATTAATTTTTATTTTAATCTTTATTTTTTATTTATCCTTTCTACTCTTTTAATAATACTGCAAATTAGAAACTTTTTTACTTTATTTTCACATTTATTTTTTTTATCATAATTATCTTATTAAATAATTCAGTTTAAACGAAAGCGAAAGCTATTCGGACGAACCTTAGAAGCTTCTTTTCTAATAAATATAAATATATTTTTAATAAATAATATGTTTCACTAGTGACGGTCTAGGTCTTTGAGGTTTTATTCTTAATCATAAAAAATTTCACAGCTATTTAAATAACATTTAAACTGAAAGTGATCCTTTTAGTAAATTTAATAATAATAATCATTATTATAATTAGTACTTTATCAGGAAGTTAAATTTTCAATAAATGTATTAGTAAAACACGTTTTTTTAAATATGGAAATTATTACATAATAAATAGAAAATTTTTATTAATTTATAAAGTTCAAAATTTATAAATTTATAAAAAAATATTTAAATTAAATTCTCTTGTATCTAATCAAAACTTAATATGAAAAGATTAAAATATTAGAAAAAAATATTAATAATTTTATTGTGAAATGATATATTCAAGAAAAATATTTTAATGCTTTGACATCACTCTCTAATTGCACGTTACTTAATAGTTTTAATTCTAATAATGCTAATTAAGTGGTTATGTGCAAGAATCCAATATTCAGATACCAATTAGGCACAAAATTTTAATTATTTTCTTTTGTCACGTTTAGGCTTAAAAAAAATTATTTTTAACTGTGTTATTTTCTTTTAGTATTAATTATGCTTTCTTATCTAATCAAAGAAAATCAGAAAAATTGGAAAATTTTGATTTTAAAAATTATGAAATAAATCAAAAAAGAAAAATTCTTAGTAAAAAAATTTTATTGATTTGGAAAAAAATTTAACATTTTTTAACCTGTTTTTAAAATCTAATTTCGCTTTCAAAATTTTGAGATCTTGCAATCGAACTAATGTTAGGTCTATCATCTGTTGATTCTAATATAAATGAATTTTCATTATTATTGGTATTTTGTTTGCTTAAGAAAAAAATTTTCGATTCTAAATTAAAAATAATAAAAATTTGAAAATAAAATTTTGATTTTTTTTCTTACCGTCATTCACTTGATCAACTATTTTAATATTATTTTCGGGCTCATGTTGAGACAGATTATTTTCTCGCAGGAAATTTTTTCTTGCGCTCGGATTAATTTCATCTATGTCATCAAATGAGAAGCTTTTTAAATTATTACGCTGAAATTTTGCAAGTACATTGCTGCGTGGATCAACATTGTTTAGAAAATTGTTATTGGAAACAGCAGTTGAAAAGAAGCTAGGTGAGATACTCGCATTATTTATTGTGTAAATTCCATCGTTTTGACTATTTTGATGGGCCATTATTGCTTCAGCTATCTCTTCATTTGATCTTATTATTTTCAAGCGCTGAAGAATGCTAAAAATTATATTATTTCTAGCTTCTATCTTAATTTAAAATTTAACTAAATAAATCAGTTTATAAGCAAGTTTTATTTTAGCCCACTGCTATTCCATGATAGCGTAATATGTCTATTTTACAAATTGGACAGGTTTTATTCTCAGTCATCCATTGATCAATTTCTTCTTTATGAAAAGCATGTCTATAAATGAAAAAGATATTAGAATAATTCCATTTAAAATTTCCTCTATTTTAAAAACAAATATTTGCTTAAATTTATTGAAGCTTTAAGACTATTTATCCTGAAAATAGCTTTTTTAAATTTTTAACACTACGTAGAAAAATTTAAATTATTTTAACATCAATTTATCCTATATTGCCTAGTGAACAATTTTTTAAAATAAATTTGACCCATAATAAATTTTAAATTACAATATTCTTTCCAAAGAAATTTCGACTAACTAAAATTGAATTTTTTTAAATTTATACACTTTGAAAAAATAAAAAAATAAAATTTGGTCCTATTTCTGTTGCTTACGAATAGATTATTCGCCAACTGGGAATTTAATTTAAAAATTACTCACGAACAAGGAAGTATTCGAATAGAATCATTTATTCGGTAATTTTCCATGCAAATGACACAAACTTCACCAAATTCCTAATTCATTTATATTGACATACTAAATCAAGGTTAATCATAAATCAAAAATTTAAATTACTTCATCGTTTGCCTTAATTTTTTTTTGTTTCATTTTTGAAATTGCACGTTTGGTCAATTGTTCTATGAGTCTCTAAACAATTCAATTATTACATCTATTTTGAATTAATTTTAACTACTTGCTTTAGTTCTTTCTCTTTCTTCGATTAGCCTAGTCTTTTGTACCAAATAGAATATGGTACAAAAAGCGCCTAGAAGGATAATCAAGCAGAGATTTCCTATGACTATGAACATTATTGAAAAATAAGAGAATCGTTGATATTGCAATTCAGTCTCGATATAAAATTCTCTATTTTCACAATTTTTTGGGTCAATCGAGATATTTATGTCATCTGTATCTAGCAATGCTTTTAATTTTATGCCCATTTCATTAGAAATCATTACAACTACCATTGAATTATCTTAAAATAGAAATCATAATATTTCTTGATTAAAATTTTATTCAATTTACATATTGAGCTTCTTATTTTAAAAATTTGTGAATTTTTGCTGATTATAATCAAACCAAGAGCATTGCTCTGAATGGCGTGTTCTATTTTTTCTTCAAAAGAGCATTCACCCTGGTCAATCATAGAAATAAAATTGTAAGTAATAGGCTCATTCAAATAACTCGAACAGCCTTGGCTGACTACTTGAGTACGATTCAAAATTGAATAGCTTTTGGCTAAAATTAAACGACCTTGGATTGTATTAGTCTGAGAATGAACAGAATAAAGTGCTGACAGATGAAGGTTTTGATAAGAATCATCAAATTTGTTTGTTAATGTTAATTTGGCAAAACAAAATTCCTCGCCATATGTGATTTGAAATATCAGATAAAGTGTTAAGTAAAAGAACATATCAAGGTTTTAAACCAATTTTTCAAAATATTAAATCAATTTTTTTCTTTTTTAAAACGAGAAATATAAAGTGACCATTAGAGCGTAAAAAGATTTGGTATCGCTAGCCTGAACATAAATTTTTTGCTCATTTTCTGGTTAAAAATATAATCATTTTTGCTTGTATATGTATAGTTTTAAAAATAAATATTTCAATAAGTAAAATATTTAATTTAAAAAATAAAAATTTATGCAACAATATCATCGGAAGTAACCCAAAAGAGGAAAAATTAAAATAATGAGTGGTTGTCTAAGTTTGCGTGAAATATTACAACAAATTGACAAGAGTGACTCTTGTGCTCTTGCTATTGATGGTTTTGATGAATCTCAAAATGGCTGCATACGCTTTCAAAATTTAAAAAACACTTTCATTATGGTAAAAATTTAAATTTTTCTTCAAAAACAAAAAGTTAATTAAAACTTTTTTTAACCTAGTATCAAGAAAATTTTTTTAAGAATATCATTAATTCAGATTCAGATAAGCCTTTAATCGCTTTCTTTTTCAAAAATTGGAACAAAAACTTTTACGAATTGTTTCTAAGGTAAGGTTTTTTTTTCAATCATCATGTTTTAAAAATAGAAAATTAATATGCTTTAATTTATTCTAATAAAAAACTAAATTTATCTTAATTTTGAATAATATCAAAATTTGATCAAAAATTTTAATGATTTTTTACTCGAAAATCTATGATCGCTGAATAAAAAAATTAATCTGTATTAAATGAAAATGTTCCAAAAAAAATTAATTTTTTGGCAGTAAATGATTAATTATCCTAAAGGACAATTATTTATTAACATTTAGTTTGAGCCTAAAACGAAAACACTAATTCATTTTTTCAAAAATTACATCATTATAGTTGGACAACAAAAAAAATCTGAAAGAAATAGATGCAAGTTATTTCATAGATCGAGGATTGATTCAGAATTTACATTATTTATATATTCAATTTAAAAAAATCAATGATGTGTTAAAAATATGTTGGATGTTAATGTTTCTGAAGTTTAATTGACTCAATTATTTTGAACTTGATTTTATTCTGTGAACTTTTCCATTAGCAATGTTTCTCTTTTAGATGCGTTTCTCTATTATTACATTCTTATGATTCATAATGAGCCTATTTGTTGAATTATGGACACTTCAGTGTTTTTAGCTAATAATAATATTAGTAAAAATCAAACTTTTTTTAAGTCACAATTCTAGACAAATCGTTGGCTTAAATCAAATTGTAACTTTAATTTTTTTCGACCGCTTGTATTACCTTTCCTTTTTACTTTTTATTTTATGAAAATAAGCATATTTTGCAACAAAAATTGAAAAAAAATTAAATTCATTTAGCTAAAAACAAAGAAAAATGTAACATAAAGTGCCGAAAAAAACCCTCAGAGTTTTGAGTATTAATTTTTTTTTTCAAGTTAAGCCAAAGACTCAACACTAGAAGTGCTGGTGTCGTGTTAACAACAGATAAATTCTGTATCTTTGCAACAGCTGATTGAATCCTCATCAATTTTTTTTATATTAGGTGGCTAAAATTTAAGCCTTCGACTTCGAAAAATTAAAAACACTGGGCCTTCTATTTTTTAAAAATTTTTAATTTTGAAGAATTGAGTCTATTTAATTTATCCAGAACAAAGCTTAAGAGTAAAGTGTATAAAAATAAATAAATATTAAAGGACTTTTTCGACTAAACATCAACTAGTAAAGCACCTTTCGATATTTAAATTTTATATTAAAATCAAGTTCTGTTTACTGTGGATATGCATTTTATATCGTCGATTCACGTTGGCCACAAGAATATTGCTATTCATCAATAGAAGAAGTTAAACCAGATTATATAGCAACAGATATTGGATCGGTAATTTAAATTTTCTTTATTTTGCCTGTATCTATTTCTGATATTAAAAAATTGTTAGTGTTCATAATCAATTATCTAAGGAATATTTTAACACGAACTTTGAAAGACTGAATCAGAACACAACTTTCGATATTTTTATAACAAAATATCATACACAGAAACCGAATGATCTTGCTTATGTTATTACTACTTCAGGTATTTTAATCGACATAATTAAAACAATATGTTATTTATTATAAAGGAACAACGGGAAAGCCAAAAGTAGTCCAGGTATGCAACTCAAGTATAATTCCAAACTTATACGATATTAAGTATTCAATATACATTGATAAAAAAAAATAATTTTTTTTTAAATAATAAAGAAACATAACAAATTTGGATTCAAGCGACTTCATGTATCAAGCTTCTTCACTCACTTTTGATCCAAGTATTATAGAAATATTTTGTACTTTTGTCGCTCAATGCAAATTATTAATTTTGCCTCAACATTTCAAAAATAGCCCTGAAATCTTGAATTTTTTTCTAAACAAACATAAAATCACAATATTACAGGTGCTTTATTCTTCTAATGTTAAAATTAAAAGTATTTATTTTATTTTATTATAAAAAATTTCAAAAGATTACTCCAACTTTGTTTAATTTGATTAATCCCGAGTTCTTTGAACAAGATCAGTTCAAGAGTTTAATTCTTGGTGGAGAAAAATTTCCAATTGATAACAAAATAAGAAGGTTGGTTGAAAAAAAAAAGAAGGTTTTTAATATTTATGGTTTAACGGAGCTTTCTTGCTGGTCATCATATCACAAAGTTGAGCTAAGTGACCTAGAGTAGTTTATAGAAATTATTTAAAATTTTTACATGTTTCTAATAGTAATCTAGAAGACGGAGTTCCGATTGGAAAGACTTTGAGTGAGACCCAATTTTTTGTAAAGACAAATAATAAAATGGTCGAAATACCCTGTTCGGGTTTAGAGGGTGAATATGAAATATTTCATTCGAGCAAAAGAAGAAAATGCTTCATTGATGGGCTGTATATAGATGCCATTAAAAGTGGTGATTTAGTAATGATAAAAAATACTCAAATCTATCTAAAATGCAGAAATGATCGATTGGTAAAAATAAATGCTAACATGATTAATTTGGACTTAATTGAATCAGTAAGTGAACTTAGGAGATCGGAGCCACAAGAATATTAAGCAATTTGTTTAATATTTTCTTTAGATTCTTAGATCAAGATGGTCAGATTTTATTTTTTCAGCATTTATCAAACAAGAAAACTATTTAGTTTTAGCTGTTTTTTGTGAATTACAGAAAAATGAACAAAAATTAGAGTCAAATATTCGATTTTTTTTATCTGAAAATCTGCCTTTTTATTATGAACCGAGAAATATAATCATTATCGATAAGGTTAATTTACCAATTACGATTCATGGTATTTTTTTATTCTAATTTTAATGAGAAAATTAATTTTTTTTTAAAAAGGAAAGCTTGATTATAACAAAATAAAACATCTTGTAATAGAAAAATTTGAGAAAAAAAATGAAATAAATGTGTGTGAAAATTTAAACATATCAAATATTTTGAGGAAATTATGGACGGTAATTATATTTTACTAAAAGATAACTTATATGAGGAGTACATTTTTTTTGTACCTTGAATCAATTTCAAAAAATTAAATGAGTAATTGAATGATAAAATTAAAAAAAATACCCAAAAATTCAATGAGACAATGTTCATTTTACCCTCTTTTCTTTTTAATTAAACATAATCTTTTTAAAATATATTCTAAAATCAAATATTAAAAAGAAATAATTAAAAAGGATATCAAAATAATGATTTGATAAATTATCTAAAAATATACTACTTAATAAAAGATTTAATAAGAAAATTTTTTGAATCCTATTAAAATGATTTACAATAAGAAAAGTTTTTTTTTAACAATAAAAAACACCAAATAAATTAAATTTTATTTTTAAAGAAAACATTGGGATTCGAACCAAAAAATGAGACAAATTTTATTAAAGCAGGAGGCAATTCTTTGAAAGCTTTAATTCTTGCCGATGAGATAAATGATTACGTAGAACAAAATTCTAAAGTTTTGAACAACAATTTGCTTTTAGATTCAATTCTAAATAATTCTTTTGAGCAAGTATTAAGTTTAATAACGAAACTCAAATCTACCGAAGCATTTGACTTCACCGATTCAAAAAATGCTAAAAAAATTAAGCTTTATCGTAAAGACTTATCTTTTTTTCACAATTCTAAAGTTACGGACTGTTTGTCAAAAAACTTTTCTTATGTAAAAAATTATTTTGGTCCTGTTACGATTAGTAAACCTTTTGCTGTAAAATCATTATGGAAGATTAATACTGGCAAGTGTGTAGATGCAACGCCGTTGATAGTTACTTACGCTTTCGAAAAAAGCTTGGAAGTCCGAATATTTATTGGTTCACATTCGAGAAAGTTTATATGCGTAGATGGTCTAAATGGAGAATTGAAATGGAGCTTTCAAGCTACAGATCGTATCGAATCTTCAGCATGTTTAGACAAATCAGGAAACTATGTCTTATTTGGTAAATGAATAAAAAATAATTATTCCATTTATTTTTCCTTAGGAAGTTATGATAGTTATCTGTATGTCATTGAAACTGAAACAGGTAAATTGTATTGGAAGATACAAACTGGCGACTCAATCAAATCCTCTCCTTGCATAGATTTCGAAAAAGGGTTTGCCTATTTTGGGTCCTATGATAAAAATATATACTGCGTTGATATCGAAGTAAAATTTTAAATAATTTTCTAAAAAAAATTAACAAATTACTAATGAATAATTTCACTTATATTTCATTTAAAATTTGACTTTTAATAAATTTAAAATAACCAAAAACTAAAAATTAACTTTTTACAATAATTTTTTACTAAATATGATTTTAAAATAGAAGAAATCAATTGTATGGAAAAAATGTTTGGATAAAAGTAGCATTTTTTCTGGACCAATTTGTGATAGTAAACAAGCTCTTTACGTTTCAACTCTAGCTGGAAATTTATATCTTCTTGAAAAAAATTGTGGGAAAGTCCTATGGATTTATCAACTTGATAAAGCAACCTTTACCTCTCCAATAATCGATGAAAAAAATTTGGTTATTCTTTTAGGAACATGTGGTGGAACATTCTATTGCATCCATCAAGACGGATATTTGGTACTATACATTTTTCGATTTTTCTAAAGTTTTAAAGCTAAATTTTTACTGAAAATTGTTAAATATTTATAAAAATTATATTTGAATCATTTAATTTTAGTATAACAAATTTTCAAAGTTTTTATTTAAGATATGGAAATTTAGCTGCGAAAAACCTATTTTCACCAATGCGTGTGTAGTGGATGATTTGGTAATTTTTGGAAGTTATGACAGTTTTTTGTATTGTTTAAGTATCAAAGAGGGAACTTTAAAATGGAAATTCTGGTGTGAGAATGAAATATATTCAACGCCATTTTATGATCACTCAACTCAATTGATTATTTGCATTAATTGTGATGGATTAATGTTTTTTTTTGAAAAAAATGGTTCAATTCTAAAAAAAACAACTATTTTTAACCAAAAAAATAGCTGTTACAGTTCTCCGCTGATTTTGAATCGAAATATGTATATTGGATCAAGAGATGATTTTTTGCATTGCTTTAATCTACAAGAATATTGTTCTTAATTATTTAAAATAAAAATATGTATAAAATTAAATTAATATATATAATATACATACCATTAATAATTAGTCAGATAACAATTATTTATTATAGATTATTTAAAACAAAAATTATTTCTTTTTACTTAATTTAAAATGGTATTTTTTAATAGCGATTTTGATAGAAGACATTTTCTCTTGTTTTAGTAGTAGTATAGTAGTTCTTGCTGTGACACCTAACATGTAGAGTGTCTGAGCCCATAATCGCCATTAGGCCGTCTGGAGCTATAGCAGCCGATTCTTTTTAATTCGTCCAAAGCCTTTTTGAAACAAGCGGTTGACTTAGATTTCACCACATTTTCTGGCAACTTATTCCAATTCAGAACTATCCTATTTAAAAAAAACTATGTCTGACACTAACCGCAGCTGAAAAATCGTTTCTCATTGGCAGGACCCTTGTTTTCTGATCTTTTCACCATATCTCTTCTCAGGGCCAGTTGATCTAGTCCATTTACTAATTTGTACATTTCAATCAAGTCCCCTCTCACTCTTCTTACACTAAACCTTGTCAAACGCAATTTATCCAATCTTTTTTGTGGCTCTCTCTTGCAATTTATCTAACTCATTCACATCTTTTTTCATACTTGGGTTTCAAACCTGAACTGCGTAGTCTAGGTGGGGTTTTAATTTTTTTTTTAAATTCAA
This sequence comes from Brachionus sp. 'Tiscar', assembly GCA_006352455.1. NCBI lineage: Eukaryota > Metazoa > Rotifera > Eurotatoria > Ploima > Brachionidae > Brachionus > Brachionus sp. 'Tiscar'. The sequence continues at coordinate 26,851 of VANL01000305.1, read as the reverse complement.
AAGAAAATTTCTTCAGATAAATCTATTTATTGAAAATATTTTAAAATTTTTTATGAGCTTGTCTTCAGACGCTAGTGATATTTAATGATATTTAACTTATTTGTAAATATAATTTGAATCGAGGAAGCCCAATTTACCTTGTAAGCAAGACATTAGCAAGATATTTCATTTCAAAATCTAAGTTTGATAAATAGTCATTAAGCTAACATTTTTTAGCTTCACTTTCGACTAAGTTTATAAAATAGGCACGAAAGCATGAAAGATATTTTGTAGAAAAAAAATTTCGTTTCACAAAAAGAAGCAAAATTGTTTTTTGTTTTAAACAATGTTTTAGAAATGGTTTTTATTTTATTTATTTTATTAGAATTAAGAAAATAAAATATTATTAATTTTCTTCTTTTGATTTAATTTCAAACTCAGAAAATTAAAGAATGTGAAATTTTTTCTTCAATTCAATTATCAGCTGCCAATCCGACTTAGACATTTCATCACGGAAATAATTTTTGACCGCATCAATCGATTCGCGAGAAATTTTACTAACAAGCTGATCAGTGACTAAAAAGTGTCTACCGAGTAATTTAGGAGCGCCTCCCGTAGTGTTTTCAATTTTGATACAAACTTCCTGACCAACCTTAGCAACATCCATATTTTTATGATTAAACTCAATGCTAGTAACTCTTCCCAAGTCGACAAATAGCTTTAGATTAAAAAAAAAATCAAAAATTTCTATTGAAAAACAAATGAAAATATATTTTTTACTTCTTTTCCTTCACGTTCTTGTGTTGTATCTTCGCAAATGGCGCATATAGGACTTCCAATTTTAATAAAACCGGCTTCGATTTTAACTCCACAAATAATTGGATCTCTTGTATTAAATACGAATTGAGGCAAAATTTTCAATTTAAATGGAAAAACAGCAACATCTTTGTATTCTTCGCGCTTTTGTCTTTTTAGTTCATCTCTGTAGCCGATAAACTTGTCGAACAAATGATAAATAATATCTGCAGTGAAAATTTTAACTCCTAAATTGTCAGCCAAATCTTGCGCATCCTTTTCGACTTTAACATCAAATGCTAAAATTACGGCATATTGTGGATCTTTTTCTAACATAACTGATGTAATCGATACATCTTTTTTGTGCACCGGACCAATGCTGATTCCAGCGTAAGGAATTTTCGAAGTGCGGAGAAATTCTAGAAGTGCCTCTAAACTGCCAAGAGTTGAAGCCTGGACAAACACACCTGTATCCGACAATTTAATCGAGCTCAAAGCTTGTCTCAGCATTTGCTGCAGCTCATTTTTGTAGTATTCAACTTCGTCTTCCTTGCGAGCTACAAACATTGGTAGACCAGCCATAGCTTTTTCTAATTCCTTAGCAGCTATCTTAACACCCTGAGCTCCATTCACCTCTTTATTATTTCTATAGTTGTTTTTAACTCTAAGATCTTTATTTGGCTGAGGAAGAAGCAAACCTCTAACCTGAGTCACAATTGGACCCTCTTGTCCAGGAACTATGATTGTATCACAAAGTTTAAGCTTTCCATTAACTAGACACACGTCAATAGTGGTGCCAAGTCCTGGAATGGCTTTTACTTCCATAACTGTACATTGAAGCTCTTTGGAATATGAAACGCGTTTGGCCAAAATAGTTTGAGTAAATTTGATAATAAGAGCCATTAGATTTCCAATACCATCACTTGTATGTGCCGAAGTTGGGACTAGTGAAATATAGTTTTTTGGATCAGGATTTTTATAATACAATGAAGCGTTTAATCCTTGCTCAGCCAATTGTACAATTATGTCATTGGAACGCTTTTCAAACTCTCGTTTTGTATTATCTGGTTGGGTATCGAGAACTTTAACGATATCAGCAGATGGATTGCTTTTCCATTCAAAAAGACGATCAATTTTATTCAATGCAACTAAAAATGGGGTCTTTTTGTCTTTTAAGATGTTAAGAGATTCGATTGTTTGAGGTTCCAAACCATGCATTATATCAATAACAAGTATAGCAATGTCGCATAGAGATGAACCTCTAGTGCGAAGAGACTTGAAAGACTCGTGGCCTGGAGTATCTATAATCAAAAAACCTGGCAGTTTAATTTGATTGTTGTAAATTTCGCGACACATCTTTGTTCGTTCTTGGATAGTTTCTAAAGGAACATTTGTTGCACCGATTTGTTGAGTAATGCCGCCGGCTTCGTCTTCTTGCACCCGGGTTCGACGAAGATTGTCTAATATTTTCGTCTTTCCAGTATCGACGTGTCCAAGTACACAAATGACTGGCGATCGCAAGTTATCAACACTACGATTCTTTTCAGCTTCTTCATGTTTTTTCTTAAAATTTTAAATTATGAATAAAAATAAAGTATTTAAATAATCAATTAATCTCTTTAAAAAAAATTAAAAAAAAAAAATTAAAAAAAAAAATTAATGCATTTTTTGGGAAATTTTTTAAAATTTGAAATTATTTTTAAGAAAAAATTTTACCTGTAAACGAATTCTAACTCGCTCCATAAGTGGTAAGCTCATATCTTCACTATCGCTTTCGCTTTCTTCTTCACTCTCTTCGCTTTCTCGTTCTGATTCCTCTGATTCTTCTGTTTCAGCAACTTTTTTGTTCGATACGGTTGCAGCCGATGATACTCCCGAAGTTGTACTAGCAGTGGTTTTTTTAGATACGGTTGAAATATTTGTCTGATCTTCTGTCTCTTCTTCTTCTTCCGAATCATCCCAATTATCTTTTATTTTTTCTTCTTTTTCCACTTTAATTTCCTCGACTGCTAAAGGCAAATTTTCTTTAACATCTTGCGCTTGCTCTTTTTCTTGATCTTTAACTTTGGATTGCTTTTTTTTCGGCTTTTCAAATTTTGGTTTGGTTGGTTTTTCAACAGTTTCAGCAGCTTCAGTAGCAGGTATTCTGGCTCTCATTGCTTCTAATTGAAGCAGGGCCCGCTTTTTTTGCTCCTTTTGTTCTTTTGATTCATATTTTCCTTCTTGTTTAAGTCGAGCTATCCTCTCTTTTTCTTTTTGTTTTTTCTTTTCCTTTTTTTCTTTTTCTAGTCTTTCTTGCTCCAATCGTTTTTGTTTAGCCTCTTCTTCTTTTCGTTGTTTCTCGGCTTCTTCACGCGCCAACTCTTCTTCCTTTTCTTTAGCTTTTGCCAAAGCTTCTTTCAATGCTGACACACCTGCAGCAGGTTTTTTCTTTCCCTTCTCTCCCTTTTTAGGCTTTACAGTTTCTTTTTCCTCAACTTTTTCTTCTAACACAGGAGTTGGCTCAGAAGCAGGCTTTACTTCCTCATCTTTTGTTTTTTGTTTTTCTTCTTTTTTATCTGCCTTCTTAGTATCTCCATTATTCTCTGCTTTGGCAGCGCTTGGTTTCGGAGCAGGCTTTTTCTTTGGCTTTTTTTCCTCTTTTTTCGACTTCTGCACAGCTTCTTGGTCATCTTCTTGTTGGTTTTCTTTTCCAGCTTTTTTCTTTGATTTTTTCTCTGCCTTTTTGCGTTCTTCTTCTTCAGCGAATTCTCGCTCCATTTGCTAACAAAAGAATAAATACATAAAAAAATTCAATATTTAAAATAAAAAATTACAGCTAATAGTTCCTCGTTATCTTGATCATCCATTTTACCTATATTTTAATCTAGCCTTTTCAATTGCTTTTAAAGCAAACTCTATTGATTCTAGCTCGTGATAATTTTTTTAAAAATTGAAAATAAAATATTTGTAGAATGTCGATATTTTTATAGTGTAGGATAATTTAATTTCAATTATGAAAAAAAATTGAACAATAATTTTATCTTATAAAAAATAAAAATATTAGTTTCCAAAGCGAAGTATATACCAATCTATAAATTTAAACTAAAATAAGGCAAAGACTAGCTCAATTATACAAAAAAAATTTTCAAATATGGCATATGGCATAAATTGCAAATATATATGAGCTATGTTTCAAATTTCAAATCTTTATTAAATATTTTAATAAAGATATGCACACTTGCACAAAATATTATTCTAAAAAATAGTCTCATATATTTTGATGATAATTTTTACTTTTTCTATCAATTAAATTTAATTAATATTACATATGAATATCTATTAAATTCGTTCTACATTTTTTTTAAATTGTAAATTTCAAAAATTAATTATTTTAAATACAAGACATTAACAATCATTATTTAAATATCAATTGTTATGTTTTAAATGATTGTGCTGTGGTTAGGTACTTAAAAACTCTTCTTATTTCTGCTGTATCAATGAAAGATAAATATGGAAATTTTCTGTTTTTTTTAAACATTATTTATAAAAATTATTTTTGAATGAAATGTAAGCTTTTTATTTTCAAAACTTTTATTTAAAAATCAAGATATTATATTATTTTTAAAATATGAAAATAATTTTTAAGATATACACTTTTACACAAATTCAACAAAACTAGCCGTCCTCTGGACGAAAATATTGGGAATTTCGAAACATTGTTTAAGTTTAATTCAAAACAATTAAACAGCATATTAAAGGCAGAAGGAGTGTCATTTCACGTCAAGATGAAAATGGTTTTTAATTTTTATATTTTTTGTGCATTTTTACACAAAATTAAAAAAAAATAAAAATCTTCGAAAATATTGAACAAAAATCCTAAAAATATGAAAATGTAAAAATGGAAATTTTTTTACACCTTGCCCCATTTCTAAGCTAGAATATCAGAAAAGTAAAGCTATTTGATAAAAATGAACTTTAATAATAAATTTAAAGGATATTAAAATTGAAATTAGACTAAACAATAATTTAAAAGCCATGAAAAATAACTTTAAATTTTTTTTTCCAAATTTATTTGTATTTTAAATTTCAATATTTCATTCAAAAATATCTTTTAAAAAGATATTGTTTCTTTAGATCATTTCGAGTTTTATTTCTTTAGAAAACAAATACAACAGCATACTAAATTTCCAATAATGAGCATTATTGCAAAAAGGATATAAACTATATTGAGAGTCCAAAAGGAAAAGTTAAAAACTGTTTGATTACAATAGGTACTTGAGTTTAACTTGTTTTCGCTTTGTACTTGATTATGAATAGGGTAAATCCATGCATTACCTTTTTAAAGTGTAATTATCCAAAAATATTAACAAAAAGAAATTTTACCAGTGAAAAACCAAGCTATGGTAAAAACTTCAACCATAAGGAACGGTAACAAAAGAAAAAAAACAAATAGAAGTTTTTCAGCAAAAGATCTTTGTCGGAATGTACGAAAAAGTAAATATAATATTAAAACTGCTGCCAGCACATCTCCTAAAATGTTGGAGCTTCCTCCTACAATAAGCCATATTGGAATCAAAAAATTTATTGGACAATCACCAAAATGAAGTGCACCTTAAAAAATTCAAATTAAATTCATCATTTTATATTTTAAATAAAATTAGTAAATTAAAATTATATAATTTTTACCAATTATTATCATAGCTAATGGATAAATTATAAAAATGATCAGAGTAAAAAAAATTATTATCAACACAGTAACTAAAAATAATTTTATAAATAATTTTTTTTTTAAGTTAATCTAAAACAAACGTTTTTGTGTATAACTAAAACTTAGTGAATCGAAATCATCTTCTGGCGGTAAATTATCACTGGCTATTTGATTATTTGCAGAATTATTAGTGCCTATTGAAAACAAAGAGGCTACATGTTGATTGAAAGAATTAGTACTGTCCAATTCTAAAAATGTGTTTTCTAATTTTCTAATTAGTTCCTCGTTCGGCTTTGAATTATAATCCTTAAATATTTGTTCCAGTTGATTTTTTTTTTGAGACAACAAATTTGACTTTTCCATTGTTTTTGTCATTAGAATTTCAATGTCATTTTTTATTAATTTTAAATTTTCATTGCTATATTTATTCTCATCAAGGTCAATTTTTTTTTTAATGTTATCCATAGCTTTTTTTAAATTTTCATGTATCGCTATATTTTGTTGATGCTTATTATCAATTAATTTTAGGAGTATTTTTAATTTTTCATTTAATTCTTCATTATTCTCATTTGAATTATCTGTAATTGTCATTTGAGCTTTGCTTTTCGCATTTGAAAAAAATAAATCTATATTTGCGATGAGTTCTCCTATAACCGAGTTTAAACTGTTCATTTTAATCTCTATTTGATAGTAAATGATTGGAATAGTCGGCTTGGGAAGGCGCTTAATAATCTCCCAGTTTGGAATTTTACTTTCATATTTAGTGCGACAGAACGGACAATTTGGTTTTTGTAAGCTATTGAAGCAACTAAAACATATTGCGTGACCACAAGGAACTAAGGAATACGGCTTTTTGTCGAAATTGTTGTAATTTTCAATACAAAGTTCACATTCAAATTTTGGCTCGGATTTTATCGTTAAGTCAGAAGTCATTTTCAAATTTTTAATTTTGAATCTAAATTTGGCTTAGCATTCCGAGAATTTTTGTTAAATAAAACACTTAATTTCATACTGAAAAGAAACAATTTAAATCAAATAATATATTAAAATAATAAATTAGTTAAATTTTTAAGCTACTAGGTAACATGTCATGTAATTATTTAAATGAATTCGTAAATATGTTATATAATTCAGGTAGAGAAATTTTATTTTATGACAACATGCATATTCTAAAATATCCAATATGTAATTTTTGTTATGAATTAAAAAATATTCTGATATTTGCGTAAAAACAAACTGGCTGTTTATGTTTAATTAGGCAACATTACATGAATGATGATAATCGAATCAAAAAAATAAATTAATAACAATAACCTAGAAACGTCTTAACTACCAAAGCATTAAGACATTTTTTGAAAACAACCTTAAAGAATCTGCTCCTAAAATTAAAATATCTGATGACAAGCCCACTCAATTTAGCAAAAAAACCCAATTTCCTAATTTTTTTTCTATAAAGAATTTTAGAGCATATAATTATTAATGTGAAATTTATAACGAAAATTTTTCATTAGTTCGATTTTTTTCATCTATTTTAAATAAAACCATTATTACTTGAAAAAATTTTTGAAATTTGATTCGGTTACTAATTTTATTTATTTAGAGTTTTGAAAAGTATTAAGGAAATTTAGAAGCTCCCGGAATATTAAATAATTTCTTTTATTACCATTCAAAACTTGAGCTTGAAGCAAAATCAAAGTAAAAATAAAAAGTCCAACCACCACCAGCAGCTTTTTTTGTAACAACAACTTTTTAATTTTTCTTTCTTTTATTGTATATTTCGAAAGAGTTTATAATTTTGAATAAATATGTGAAGAATTGATTACCAATGTCCAGGAAAATTTTAATTGTGAAAAGTAATTTGATTTACTTATTTTTAAAAATAGTTGATTTATTTGATTGATTTACACTTTAGCGTTTTAAAAAAAATCTTGTCAAAAAAAAAGGGCTGAAAAAACTAATTGAATTAATTTCGCAACATATATTTCTATTTATGAATTTTTTTTTTATTTCCATTCAGATTTTATTAATTATGCAATCCACAACCTTACAAAGCAATATATTACTATTTTCTAATTACAAAATAATAGGCAAAATATAATCATGAAATCCTTATTTCAAAGAAAATTAGACCCAAAAGATTATTAAACTTAATTTTAAAAATAAATATATGAAACTTAACTTAGGATCACTCAAGCAAAATACAGAACAAATTTCAAGAAAATGATTTTAAATGTTTTTCAAAGTGAAAGCAATTTTACGTATCATATCCAGTTTCTGTTTGATTCAAAAAGCTATCAAACATTAGGAAATAAATCCATTTTTTCTATTATTATTATGTTCTTAGGCTGAGGCCGACATTCGACCACTTGCTCAACCGTCAAATAAGGTGGCGTTGCATTTTTTAAATTATTCGATAAAATAAAAAAATAAAAGAATACAATTTAAGTATATACAAAAAAGAAAAATAGTTCAATTATTTTACAAATTTAAATTAGAGTAAAATAATAACATAGATATTCCATGTTTAATTTATCCTATTGTATCTTAAAAGACCATAAATGCTCTCTGATTGGCGCTCCTGCTTATTGAACACTTTTTTTAATTCTTCGAAAACTGAGTTATTTTTCTTGGACGTCTCAAACTCTAACTCAGTAGCATACCAATAATATTTGCATTTATCTATCAGATCCATGTTGCTCTCAGTCTCTATTTCATTCAATAAATCGAAGGTATTACTAATATAATCCTTGTCAATCTCATCGTTTAATAACTCTTTTATGATTGATTTAGTAAATTCATTTTCCAAAAGCTTTTCAAAAAATTCTATATGCGTTTGTTTGAGCCTAACGTGTGTCTTCTTAACGTTGTTTATTAGCCTAAGATTAGTTGTTCTGTATCGTTTGGGTATGTAGTACACATATCTTAATAAGTTCTTATCAAGCCTCGTAACTGCGTTCATATTTGTTTTTCTAAGGCAGATTGTTTCCATACCATACATTAGGACTGGCAGAATATACGTCTTGTACAAATGTCCCTTTAGAAATGGACAAGTGATTTCTGTAAGGATTTCTAAGTTCTTAAGTCGGGCCAATTGCCATTGTTTCTATGTAAATGCCGAAAAATAAATTTAAAGTATTATACTTTGATCATATTTATAATTTTTAAAAAATACGTGAATATTATCGTCACTAAACAAAATAAATATACACTTTTCAAATGCTAAAGAACTTGATAAAGTTTTTTCTAAATAAATTCATTTGTTCAATGAAAGACAGGGATGCGACGAATTAATTTTTTTAGAGCTTTTTTATGTTCTATATATCAAAGAACAGCTCAGACGATCCTGAACAAAACAAACAACATTGTGATGTTTACATTGCTCTTTTATAACTTAGGTTAATTAAGTTATTTTGCATGTGAATTATTAAAGCCTTATATCTGTATATTTTTGTAATTATTTTAAAGATTAAATGATTCATTTCAAATTTTGGGTAGTAATGGATAATAAAATTTTTTATTCCTGTTCCAAAATATACAGATATATACTTATATACATATATAAATTTAGTTATTAATCAAAAATTATTAATGAATCATTTAAAAAAAAAATTGATTAAGAATTTTATTAAATTAAAAAAAAATTATTGAGATGCATCAAATATAAAAAAAATGATCTTGTAAAAAATTTCAACTGTTCAGATTTTTTGCTGGCATTTTGTGAAAACCAAATGACATGTAACATGTGTACCTCCTAATTTGATTTATATTATGTCTTTTAATTTTTCTAATTTATGAGAAAATTTAAATTATAATTAAATATTTTTAAATTAAATTTAAACTACAGTAAAAAATTGGATTCTGGTTTAATGTTTATTAATTACTAAATGCTAAGTTTATTTTGCAACTCTAGAACATGTCAAAATTCTTTAGAGTCAGAATCTTTAATGAATTTAAACAAATTTTTTTACTAATAGACTAATAAACAAAAATGAACAAGAAACTAGATTTTAAAATAATTTTAATCGGATTAAGTGTCCATTTAATAATATTTTATTCAATATTTGATGTTTATTTTAAATCTCCACTTGTACATGGAATGAGTCCGATACATAAGTTTACAAAAAATAGTTCAGCTAAGCGCCTTGTACTCTTTGTTGCTGATGGGCTTCGGAGTGATACATTTTTTGATCTCATCGATGAAAACAAATTTATGTTTTTAAGGTAAATTAAGCAAAATTGTTTAAATGAAAATTGAATAATTTTTAAATTAGTCAAAAGCGAAATTCCGATGCTCTTTTTGCTGTATCAAATACTCAAGTTCCTACTGAATCTCGTCCTGGACATGTAGCCATGATTGCAGGCTTTTATGAGGATATAAGCGCTGTAGCAAAAGGTTGGAAAGAAAATCCAGTTGAATTTGATAGCTTTTTCAACAAGTCAAGATATACTTGGGCTTTTGGCAGTCCAGACATTTTGAATCTTTTCAAAAAATCATCAAATAATGTTTTTTTGAAAATGTACGATTCTAGTATTGAAGATTTTGCTTCGAAAAATGCCACAGTTTTAGATTCATGGGTGCTACATCATTTTAAGGCAAATTTTAATTTATTTTAAAAATTCTAATTACAAAAAATTGCTTTTAGAAGTTTATCTATCATTCACAAGTGAATAAAACAGAAATCAAAATGTTAAATGAAGATGGAATCGTCTTTTTTTTTCATCTCCTTGGAATAGATACCCATGGTCATTCGAAAAAACCTCATTCAATGTAATTTTTTGAATACCCTTAATATAAAATATAAAATTAAATTTTTTAAAAACTTCATTTTATAGTGAGTATAAGTCAAATGTTTTATTTGTAGACAATTTAGTAAAGGAAATAAATCAAATAATAAATGAATTTTATTCAGATGACAATGCTACTGCTTTTATTTTTACTGCTGATCATGGGATGACCGATTGGGGTTGAAATCATAAATTTTTTAACAAACTCTACTTAGTTAATAAATTAATCAAATTCATTTAAGGATCGCATGGATCAGGAGATGATTCAGAGCGTTTGACACCTTTTGTAGCTTGGGGTGCTGGAATCAATTCAAGTGCTAAATATGGTATATATAGTAGCTTAAATAATGAAAATAATGTGATTATTTTTATAGATAGAAATAATTTACTTAATATTCAACAAATTAGTATAGCGCCGCTAATGGCACATTTAATTGGGGTTCCAATTCCAATCAACTCCGTGGTAACCCTTGATATATTAAAGCACATTTTAATAATTACTTATTTTGACAACAATAATTATTTAGGGAAAAATACCCTTGGAAATTTTAAGCACAAGTTCTGAGGTCAAAAGTTTGGCTCTAAAACAAAATGTTTTACAAATTATAGAGCAATTAAAAGCAAGTTAAAGTTTTCTTTACTTAAGTCATTTTTTTAATTATGAAAAAAAATTTAGATTAAATATGACTATTGTAAAAGTACAGCAATATTTTTCAAAGAATTTAGGTAAAAAAAATTTATAAATAGTCAAAAATAACAATAAAAATAAGTTTTGTTATTCAGTGGTTTAAAGCTGGATGATGTGCTTAATAAATTGGAATCTATTAATTTGCTAATTAAAAATAAAAAATATAATGAAGCTGTAAAATTTTTTAAAAATATTAATCAATAAATTAAAAAAAAAATTTTCTTAGATCGAAACTACCAATAATTTGATTGATAGAAGTTTGAGAGCATTGGATTATTACCATAAATACAATAAATTTTACCTTGGGTAAACTTTTAAAAAAATTATTTAAATTTGTGCAAAATTTTTTTAAGATTTTGTATTATCAATTCTTGTATTGGATGGATTATGTATTTATTAAATCACAATTTAAAATCAATTATTCCTAGTGATTTGAATAAAAAAATATTCAAATCGTCTTTAGTTAATAAGATATTTTCAGTGCTAATAGTCATATCACTTTTTGTTGCATATTGTAATTCTTTTTTAAATCTTACAATTCAAAATTTTACAACATTTGTTTTAGATCAAAGTTTTCCAATTTCGTATTATTTTTACACTCTTTTGCCTATTTTTCTATGGAGAAAAGTATTTTTAAAGTAATTTTATTTAATGAGAAAAAAATCAATACAAAATTGTGATTTTTAAGTTACAACTTTTTTTCGTTTTTATTCAATTTATGGTCAGAAAATCGGTTGAGAAATACATTATATTTTTTTTTAATGATCATTGGCATAGAGTGCTTGGTTTACACATTTTTTTACAGATGGATTTTTTCAATGTTACTTGTTTCATATGGAATTTATTTAAATTTCAAATTGGCGACAAAATTTTCTCAAGTATTAATATTAAATTATAGTCTGTCATTCTTTAATTTAAATGCTAGTTAATTAAAATTTGATTAAAGTATTAATGACGTTCACTATCAGATTAGAATTTAATTATTTATTATTTATTTATTTTGTGTAGAGAACAATCAAATTTGTTATTGTTTTGACACCAATAATTCTTGGAATATTCCCTCTTCTTCCAGTAATTAAAGGATATGCACATTTTTTACTTGTGTAAGTTAATTGGAATATTTTACTTTATTTTGAACTTATCATTAATTAAAAAAGGTATGTTGGAAGTGTTCTATCCAACATCATATTTTTCTTCTTGATGAACGGAATTGAAACCCTCAAAAATATTCGACTATCTAAGCTAATGGTAATGTGAAAATTGAATGCTATATATATTAAATTTGAAATTAGGCTGGGTTGAATTTTTTATCATTTTGTAACATTGTATGGATAAGATTATCAATTGATGCTGATTCAGGCCTGCCATTTATGGGACAACTATTTAGCTTTTTTACAATTGTTTCATGTTTTATTCTACCAATTATAACTGAACTTAATTTAAAAAGAAGATTAATTTTTATAATGTTTACTTTATTAAATACCTATTTTCATCTTAGTATATCGTAAGTACTGAATGATAAATTCACAAATTTAGCTAGAATCTAATTTAAAGATATGAGAGCTTGTTTGTGTTATTTTTAAGTCTTCAAATGGTTAATTGGCTATTAATAGAATCATTTTTGTACTCAGGAGAGTTTAATATAGATTTTGTAAAATAATATTTTCTTTTTAAATTTGATTTGGTTAAAAAATAAAAATTTAGGCATTGAGCAAAAAACGTTCATCATTTTTTACTGAAAGTCACGAAGATGATGAAAGCGAGAGCATGAATTGGTCTAATTTATTTAGAGTTTATTTACTGGTGAGTTGAATCCTTATTTCGTTTATACATGCTTTATTTGTAAAGTTTACAACTAATTTTTTTCTGATTAACCGTTAACCTTTTTTATTTGAATTTAGGTATTTCATTTACTTTTGGCATTTTTTGGAACAGGCAACATGGCGTCTATCAACAGTTTTGATCCTGTGTCCGTTTATTGCTTCATTACGGTATTTAGCCCTTTTTTGATGGGATTTTTGCTCTTCCTCAAAGTACAAACAAATTAAAAAATAATTTTAAACACTTTATTAAAACTAATTTTTAAGATTGTCATACCTTTTTTAATAGTTGTGATAGTTTTCTATTGTATTTACGATGTCATTCATTTATCAATAAAAAACTCGTATATTTTTTTGATGATCATGTCCGATATTATGGCTTTGGTAACAATTTTATTTATTTAAATCCAATTATTAATTTGCTACCTTTAAGCATTTCTTTTTTCTAATTAAAACCGAAGGAAGCTGGCTGGATATTGGAACAAGTATTAGTCATTATATAATTGTAATGATTAAAATTATTATTGTATCAGTTTTGTTTTCGGTAGCTCATCTTTTATTTAAATGTGAAGTTACTAGATTTTACTTATTTAAAAAAATAAAGGACAGATTGATCAAAAATGATTGAATTAGATAAAATTTTAATTTTTGTCTTATTTAAATTATGATTTTTTAATAAAAAAAAACTAAAATTATTTTTTGCTTAATTGACTTTTTTTGCTATGTAAAAGAACTGTTTTTGCGCTCTCATTGACAGATTCACCAACTCTTGATTCACTAAAAAAGGATGAAGTGGCACCAAAATTGCTATCATCAGACCATGAATCTCTAGAATCATTTTCTTTAGAATTATAGCTAACTGCAAGTTTTTCATTCTGTTCATTCATTTGTAAAACGGGTAGCTTTTTCTAAAAGGAAAAAAAATAAAAAAAATAAAGAACCTAAATTTTTTTCTACTTTTTTTATTTGTTTTGTATCATTTTTTGGAAAATTAGAATTTTTCTTCGAAGTTTTAGATTTCAAGATGTAAATAACAAATAAAATCACTCCAAAAAAGATGAGGAATTCAATTACACATATTATAAATACATTTACATAGCTAATTCCAAAAAACACGTCTCTTGATGTAACGTTCCTCCATTTACCCTTAATTATCTCTATACTTACTACAGCACTTAATAAAAATTTCGTTTTTTTGAGTATTTTTTGTTTTTCAAATTTTAGAAAAATATTATTTTTATAGTTTTGAGAATGATAGTGCTTTTGATCAATTTCATATAATTCACACTTGACTAAACTTTTATGATGTATTTCGTATTTTGGATTTTCAATGACATATCTATCAGCTGAACCAATGTACTCTTGAAAAAACTTCAAATTAAATAAAGACGCATTGTTAGAGCTTGTATACCAGAAAATGTAATATTTTACTGGAAAATGATTGTTGGCCTTGATTGGACATTCCACCAAGGCTGGATATGATTCGTAGAACACTTGAACTTCACTTACATCTGGATGAATAAATGGACTAAATTGAACATTTAATTGAATTTTACATTGAATAGGCATTCTAGACGCATGAGGATATGTTGAAATAAAATTTGTATCTTCAATTGCCTTAAAATCTTTGTTATAAAAATAATTGTGTCTGATGTTACAGAAAAATTGATGATTGTGGTGTTCCCATGCATTCAGATCATCAGAAGGTACATTGTAATCTAAGAATCTAGAAAATTTTATTTTTTCATCAGAAAGTTGGGTAATTTTTGAATATTGAGCACTGAATGTATCAGTTTTAAAAATTTTCCATTGTTTTTCTATCTCCCATGAAATTTTAGGTGCCAAAATATCATCTTCATAGTTAAATCTGCTCAGAATAGAACAAGAAAAAGTATAGTTTTGATTCTTAAAAACTTCAAAAATTTTAATTTCCTCTTCGGAATTGTTTTTAAATTGACTGCATATTGGATTTTCAAAAACAATTGTATTAAACGAAAAGACTATATTTTTTTTATCGTTCTTTTCGATCAAATATGCCAGAATTTTTCCGCTATTATCTAACGTTAGTTGATTAAAATTGAAAGTAAATTTTTGTACTGTTTTTTCATCCCAATATCTATAGAAAATATTCAAAAAACTCGAATTTGAGAAGTCGATTTTTACTGATTGATTTGTAAAAACATCAATAAGTCGCCATTCAAAATCACTTTGTTCACTGATGTGCTTAAGCTTAAGAGTCATGTTCCTACCGACAGTATTGGCAACAAACAATTTAGTGGTGTTAATACCAATCTGAGCATGTAATACAATAAAACAATTTACAAGGTTTAAAAAAATAATATTTTTCAAACTCATATTTGTCATTAAAAAAGAATAAAAAAAAATTAGGAGAAATATTTGTCATTTTTAAGTAATTTTTATTTTTAATTATGCTCTTAAGCTCAAATTGAACAAAAGAAAGAGAATTAATTTTCAATATTGATAAAAAAGAATATTTTCAAAAAAGAGGGTAATTATCAAGTAAAGACAAAATAAACTATTGTCATAGTTACACGACTTTTAAAAAAATTACATTAAATTTAATTGATTTTGTTTGAAATTTGGAAAAATAAATTATTTTGATTTTAATTTACAATGTTTGATAATCTAAATTTGAAATTCTTCAAATTATGCAATACATTTAAAAAATTTGAAACTAGTCAAATACTTCTTAATTCTTCGAAAATTGATCTAAATTTTATTATTATAACAGAATTTGAAACTAAAAAATGTGTAATTATTAAAATATACTATTATTATATTTAAACTAAAAAATTAAAACTTAAAAATTGAGGTCAATTAAAGGTCGAAAGTAAGTAATCTTTGAGCTTAAGTTGTTGCAAATCGAATTAACTAAGTTATTTATATTTACAAAAAGGCTTAAAATAAAAACAAAAATAAAGGTGTAGCACGTATTCGAGATAATAAAATTAACAAAATAGAGATCCGTTTATGATTGAAAATAAAAATGTATTTTTAAACTTTCAAACAATTTTGATTTTTGATTGTGATTTCGAATTATATTTAAAATAAACGTTCCATAATCTTTAATTTAAAATATATTAAATTTTAAGACAGTCGACCAAATAAATAATTACTGCTCTTGAATTTTTCTTTATAAAATTAAATCCAGCATTGTTAAGCTAAATAAAATTGTATTGTCTTCCGGTTTTGAATCTTTTCTTTTTAAGTAAACATAAACCAATTTTGAGTTTATCATAAACGATTCTAAAATTGTCTAGGATTTTTAGAGCATTGCCATTTTTTTAAATGAATTTTTGCACAATAATGTTAAATTTAGGTTTTTCATGCTATAATATCTATTTTAATTAAGAGAAATATTTTAAGGATTTAAATAGAGTATCTTGTCTTTATCTTTATTTTGTTTAATTTTTGAAGAATTTAAAATTATGTTAATTCATTTTTAGATTCTGATGTATCAGGATAAATTTCTAAATTAAGATTTTTCCTGATTAAAATTTCAATATACTATTAAATTAGAATGTTTTTTTTTCCAAATTTGGCTCAAAATTTTTTTTTTAATTGTCAAAAAATCAAAAATGTCTATTTATTTTATTCAAGTCAGAAAGGATCAGGTGTAACAAAATTCTTACCCAAAAATCATATTATCCATGATCAGAAAATGATGGAACTTATGTTTTGCTATAATTAATAAATATTAATGTTAATGTGCGTTTTATAGTCAAAAATCGATTCAAAAATAGTAATACTAGATATAGAATTTTTTAAATTTTTTGTTTCTTATTTAAAAATTTTCATTGCACAGTTATACTTTTAAGATTTCAATAATTTTAAGTTTTTTAATATTTTTGTTTAGGATTCTAAAGTTATCCTTATAACTCGGTCATTTGGGGAACGTTTGATATCTCTGATTAACTAAATTAATAAATTTATAGAAATTTAAAAAATTTAGATAATAAATTTTGTAAACTGAATTTCAATAATGATTTTTTAAATGAAATCCAATCAAGTTATAAATAGTTTCTTAATTTTTTAATTTTACTTACATTTTTCTATGAGACTTAAATTAAATAAAAGACTAAGAATAATATTAATTAATAATAATAGTTAGAATGATTTATTAGCCCCAATTACGTGATAATATTTATCTTTGTTAAGATAAAATTTCATTTTCAAATAACTAAATTAATACCAAGTCATTTAATTAGAGTATTAATACCATTGATTTGTTTTGTACCTTAATATCGAAAGCTCTTATCATATTCAAGTCTAAATGACCGAATTAATACTTTGTAAGAGAAAGTCATTTCAAATTGAAATAGTTCTCTATTAGAAAAATATTTTAATTAATGCAAAGTTTGTAAAAATAGATACAAAATGTTACCCAAATTATCATATTTATCGTCTGGCCAATTTACTTTTAGTGATAATAACACCAAATTAAAAGATAATGATAAATACTTGAACAAATCCTCTGAGTATAACGGCAATAAACAAGCTGATGTCGATATAGAAAAAATTCATAAAGCTAATACTAACGTTATAACAAAGCAAATTCCTTATTATATTGGATTAGATAAGGATTTGTGTAATGAATCAAAATTAAGCAAGGATTGCTTTAGTAATAGCCATGACAACAAATGTAATAGCTTAATACCGGATAAAAACTTTGAAAAACAAAATAACTTGAATATTAGTTGTGGTAGTTATAAGAAAACTTTTCTATTTGACAAACAATCACTTATCTCTTGTTCAACTTCGTCGTTATCTTCTTGCACAACATCGTCGTTTTCTTCACCCAACAGTGACAGCCGCAAGGCCAATAGTGACTCAGACTCATTGACTTTTGTGTCATTGGTTTCACCAATCGATTTTGTCACAAGTCTAAACAACTTAACAAAATCTGAGAATTCAGATGAAAAAAAAGAAGAAATCGGCAAACAAGATATATTAATGAAAGATTTACAAGTTAATTTGGAGTCTCATAAAACCAAAGACTCAAATACATTATCTAAAATAGATCGACCGACAATGTGTGCCGATTTGATTAGGCAAAAAACTATGCTGAGAAAAAATAATTTTGAAGAGCAGAAAAAATTCATGAAAAAAATGAGTGAAAGTCCAAGAGAATTCGATTTGAACAAGAACAACTCGAGCACATCTTCGGCTCTCTCAATTTTTGAAATTGACGATTCTAACGTCGTGAACGATTTGAGTTTAATACAGTCAAAACTCGAATCAAGTCAGTTGAGTATTTTGTCCAAAGACAAATTAATGACTGATGGATGCAATGGATCACCAACGAATAGTTATAGCAGTTTACTTATAGTTAGTCGGCATGGAACAGTTCGCGGTGCAGTTAATCATGTTAAAACATCTCTCAAAGAAATTTTCAAAGAACCACAAATAACAAATCCGGTCACAAATGCCCAGTTGAATATCAAATCTAATAGCACTTTTTCGTCTCCCATGAGCATTAAATCAAATGAAAAACTGTATCTACATTATTATTTAGCGGTATTTTTGTTTGAATATTTTTTTTTCAAATTAAAAATATATTTAATTAATCTCAGAGAGATTATGAAGTCGAAGAACATATGAAAATTGTCATCTATACCACCTCTCTTCAAGTAGTGCGGCTCTCTTATGACAAATGCAAACGAGTAAAAAAAATATTACAAAATCATTGTGTTCGATATGAAGAAAAAGATTTGTACAAAAATAAAGAATTTCAACGTGAGCTAAAATTCCGTTTGAACTTAAAACAAATCGATGTGCCACATATTTTTTTCGATGGAAAACATGTCGGCGTAAAAAATTTCTGCTTAAATCAAATTTAATTTTTTTATAAAATTTTTTTTGTTTAGAATTGCGATGAATTGGAGTTGTTTAGCGATCAAGGAGTTTTAAATAAACTTTTTAAAGATCTTGAGGTATATATTATTTTAAACTATGAATCTGAAAAAAGTCTTCTTCTATTGTTTTTTTTTTTACTTTCAAAATAACAATTTTTTTTTCTAAATAAATTTCTTTTAAGAAAATAAAACTCCGAATTTATTGTTCAAAATGTGGTGGATATAGATTTGTTTTATGTACACTATGTAATGGAAGTAAACGAAAATACAACAATTTTACTAATTTAAAATGTACTCATTGTAACGAAGATGGTCTTATTCGATGTGACGAATGCTTGGATCAACAGGAATAAATTTTATTTTTAAAATGTATTTTTATTCTTATTTTTCAATATAAATATTTTTAAAATAATAAAAATTTAATAAAAAAAACAATCTTTTGTAAAATTAATGAATCAATTCATATTCATTTTAAAATGTCATATTACGAAAAAAATAACTCCCTTGTTTTATTCAAATTCAAAATATGTTTTTTTTTCTCAGTTTGTTTGTTAGTAATTTTTTGTAATTTTAGTTAAATCGAAATATAATCAAAGAAACAAGTTTATTTTTTTAAATTATTGGTTTTGCACTTGATACCTAAAAATTCAAATAAATTAAAAGAATTTAAAAAAAATAATTTATTAATTCAAGTTTTATTTTTAATTTTTAAAATGAGCGTTAGGCTAATTAAAAAAATTCTTATTGAGATTTGATTTTTTTTTAAATAAGTATTTCAATCATTTTACAAGATAAAATAAGAAAAAATTTCTTTAAGTTTTCAAACTCGCTTAGACAAAATATTGCTTTGAGGTTGAGAGATTTAAGTCTTGGTTGCTAAGAAAAGAATAATTTTCTTTAGAATCTAGAGAAAATAGCTAATATTAAAGTAAAATTGTTGCTGGTCTCATAAAAAATACTAGGTCACAATACATAAAGATTTTTTCAATTGAGTATTTTCGAAAAGAATTTTTCTGTCTCGAAAATTGTATTTTTTATTTGTAAAACTTTATATTTTTGGAACTTTTTTAAAATTATCAAATATATCTCAATATAATCTCTTAATATCTAAAATATTTTGTTGAGTTAAATTTTCATCATACCAAAAAGCATAAAGAATTACATAATTATTTAAGAATTTAATTTAAAACAAAATTTTAAAAATTAAAAAATAAGATATTTTTTTTTCAATTTTTTCATCTTTTTCACCATTTTAGTTAAAGGTGAAAAAGATGAAAAAATTTAACAATCTTAAAAGTTTAAATTGTCTATGGATGAATGATTAAATTTTAAATTTATGCTAATTTTAACCTCTAATTAAAAACTGAGAATATTAAAGCGATTAGTTGACAAAATCTAAAATTTATATCTTCAAAGAAATAGTAAACGACAATCAAACAAACGGGGAATCAAATGCACTTGGCTTTTAAAATAAATAATAATCATTCATTATAAAAACGCATCTGAAAGAAAAACAAATCTTTGACTTCTTATTAATATGAATAAATATTTTCTAGATTTTATTTGAATCATTTCAAGTTTCCGAAGTTTTTAGATTAATTAGGTTTATTTTTTTAAATCTTTTTTCAAAACGCTTTCTTTTATATATTTTAAGTATCGATTTGATTTAATTCAGTATTGAAATTTAAAATACTATCGATTGAAATCGGAAATTGTCTACCTGTTGTTCTAAAAAAAACTAATGCAAATTTGAAATAAAGCAGCTGTTGCTTCGTTTATTTGCGAGAAAATCTTAGATTTATAATTTAAGATTAACTGTCCAAATTGAAATATTATTGTATTGCTCGAGTCTTTTAAAATTTTTATTTTGGCAAAACGAATCGATTTTCAATGAAAAAGGGGAAGTGAACGAAACTTTATTTAACTATTTTTACAGGTAAATAATTTAAATTTATAAGTTAAAAATAAACTTGAATCAAATGAAAACAATATTTGCATATTGACAAAAAAAAAGTGTTTTCTTAAGGAACTTGTTGTTCCTAGTCCAGTCAAAACAACAAATTTAAATTCTAAAAATTCAACTCCAAGTCAGCATTTGTTCTATTTTGATTAAATTGTAGTGAATGACCCGATATAGTGAAACACTTTTTTCTAGTCTCTTCAAATTAATATTTTTATTATTTTATTCATCCAAGAGAAAACCCTAGTATATTGAGATCTCAGACTTATATGTATTAAATGAGTTCGTTCAATTTTTCTGGTCTATTCAAATTAGAATTTGTCGATAGCCCATATACTAGTTTAATAAAATTTATAATAAGAAAATTTAATTTCAATTCTATTTATTAGACTTCTATTAACCTAACTGATACATTAGAACAATTCGAAAAAAATAATTTCTTAATAAAGTAAACTCTAAATTTTTAAATCGATAATTTATTTTATTAGACAAATAACTCAAGTCTCAATTAAGTATTTTGATATTTAAATCTTTTAAACTAAAATACTTAACAATATTTTATCAAACATAGTAAATATACTGAGAGAAGCATTTAAAGAGTCCACTCAATTATTTTATTTAATATTAAAAAAATTTGAATACTATTTTTTAAAGGAAATCTTCTAATTCTAGGACTGTTGACTATATATCTACAGTGTTAAGTAAATTCTAAGTTTTTTTAAGATAATTTGTAATTGCATCTCTAGAAATCTTAATTTTGTAAATTTGATTTTTCTCGAAATTTTAACTTAATAAATATCGCTGTTTTTTTCAATTTTTTGAAATAAAAGCAAGAAATCTATCTATCTTCTTAATAAATCAAATATATAAGTAAAACATAATTTAAATTTTTCAAAAGAATAATAGCTTTAAATAAAAAAATCCATGAATTTGATCATTAGATGAAGCTTCAAATTATTATGTAAAAAATAACCATTATACATATTTTTAGGAAAAATAATTTAATATAAACTTTCAAAAGGTAATTTTGAGACTAAGCAGTGTAATTTTTAATCTGCTTGTTTTATATTCGATTACATTAGAATCATTAAAAAAAAAACAGAAGAGCATATTAAAAATTTTAGGACTTCAAAATCGTTCATAATCGACACATAAATTTTGAGATTTTGTAAAATTTTAATCTTACGTAAATATAGCTAATTTTTTAGTTCAAAGGCTTTGTAAAAATAAATTTTTTTATTTTCGATTTTGAGTGTAGAAAAAAGTAAATTGGTTAAGTCGTTTATGGTCATTTGGCACAATATTTATTTATGAAAATACACTGAAATTTATTGAGCTAAAAAGTAAATTTACTTTAAAAAAAACTTTTTCTAGAAATATTTGGACTTATTGGTAATTTGATAGTTAGTTTGAGAGTTTTGAAAAAATTGAAATCATATTATTTTGAACCCTATTTTTCCTTTTAAGTAACTGAATTATGGTGCAAATAAGTAAATATTTAAACCGGTTTTGTAGCTAAATAAAAGAGTGATCAAATAGGTAAAATAAATATTTTAAAAATCATTACAATTAACTTTTTTCAAGAGCTATAAATTAGTATTTTAAATTGTCTGGTCAAACATTTAAAACAATTTTTAATAAATTTAGAATAACCATTGCACTTGAATTAATTTGAATCGTAGTACTTAAATTAAAAATAAGACTATATTTAACTTTTTATACATTAAGTAATAGATGTGCTTAACTAATTATTAAAAAAAATCGATTTTACTATTTGAAAGAGTAAAAATAATTAAGTAAATAGTTAGCTGATCCTATACGATCAAATAGTATGTATATTTTTGATTAAAGTATTTTTCGATTTGATCGAATCAATCAATCAAATGATCAATCAATCAAATATATTTTTTCACGGAAATATTCATTTTCAAACAATTCACCTTTAAAAAATTAGAACAAAAGAAAATCTTTTCTTGTTTGGTTTTTGAATATATTTTTTTTGCATGGTGAAAGAAAAAATCTAAAACATATATTTCAAATTTTTATGCTTCGCTATAGTTTAACAAATTTTGAAACCTTGAGTTAAATGAAAGATTGTTGAACTTTAAATTAGAGGTATTTATTCATGCAAATTTAATTTAATTTGATCAATGAGTTATCTATTTAATTACCGTCTTTAATTTTAATTTTAAACACGATAAACTGTACTCAAGATAACTCTTCAGCTGTTATCTTTCCTCTTATTAAACTGGCGATCTCTAGATAAGCCTTCTTTTCTAAGTTTAAAAATTAAACTTAAGAACATTTTTTTGTTTAAAACCTATGTTTAAAAAAATTTTTTAAAAAATTCTAGTCATAAGTATTGATCTTTCTGAGGCATAGATTTTTTTTAAATTATGAGTCAGTACTGGTTTTAATAATTAAGTAATTTTTAAGAAATTCTTAATTTAAAAAACTTGGGTTTAAAAAATAAATAAGTGACCGATTTTATTAATCTGGTTTTGTAAAAGAGTTCATGTTTTAATGCTTAATATAAAGTTTATTCGAATTTAAAAAGTAATTAATATTAAAACTGCTAATGATTTTTGTATTCAAATTTGTTTCTTTTAATATAATAAAACCGAACAAAAATAACAGTTTTATGATATCCTAAATTATAAAATTAAAATCATACATTTAGTGATAAATTCAAAAAGCCAATGGCCTATTTCAATTTATCATAAAATTGATTAATTTTTCAATTTAACCTTAAATTTCAATAGCATTTAAATCGGTTTCCTTTGATTTTGACTCCAAAAATTTAATTAACTTTTTATCTAAATAGATTTTATTTTTTATTAAATCCATTAGCTTTAATAGTTTTATAGTTGTAAAATTTCAATTTTATTTTCTTCAACAGGTCATGTTTTTTTGTTAGATTTAGATCGAGACTTTGGATTCGTTTTATTGAAACTTTGAGTTTTTTTGCAAAATATTTGCTTTCAAATTAATAAAATCAACTTAGTGAAAATTTAAAACTTTTTTGTTTTTTCTAGTTTCATTTGCAAATGATTTGGTTAAGAAATATATTTTGAAATATGTTTCCAAGTTTAATAAAATGGAGATTCTAATTCAAATTTTAAATTGGATATTTTTTTGCTAAATTTTGAAGAAATAATTTAAAAAAGGCTTTGAATCAAAAGAAATTATTAACAGTATTCATTAAACTTTTTGGCTTTTGCTTTTCATCGTGATAATTAAATTTAAGATTTATAATTCTGTTGTGGTCAAGTATAAATCTAGTTTAATTCATGAATTTTAGGACAAAAGAAAAATTAATAAAAATTTTACAATGTGCCAAAATTAAGAGTTATTATTTTATAGAAAAGGGTTTATTTACTTTAAGTTTCCGAATTCATTTAAAACAAAGTGAAGTCCTGCAAGTTATATCCAAAAACAAATTTTGACCAAATAAAAAAAGAGATCACAAATCATACAAATTCATTTAATAAAATAATAAATCATATCTGAGCGAAGTACTTGTGTGTTTAGTCTATTGGACGTGAAGAGTCATTTTCGACTGAGTCCATAAAAAAGCTTTATTTTTCGCTATTTCTCACTCTAGTTTGTACTGATTTCAGAATATTAACAAAAATTAGAAATCCAACAAGACAAAAATAACAAAAATAGTACTTAACTAAATTACCAGTAGAATCTTGGATTTGTTTGCTGAAGTCCACAAAGCAAAATTTTAATTGTTTTAATATATAAATAAATTTAATTTTAAAAAATTCCACAATTTAAAACAAAAATTGTTTTTAGATTTGGATTCCACAAAATGGGCATTTTAGATAAAAACAAAAAAACAACAAAATCTATGCTTAATTCAACAAATAGTAGCAATATGGTTAAGAATGGAAGTAAAAAAGCTTCATATTCTTTAAATAATCAAAATGAAATTGAAGTAAGCATGATTTGAGTAAAAAAATAATTTTTAAAAGAACATTTTTTTTAAAGAATATTGATCCAAAAATAAAAACAAACGAAATTTTAGCTGAACAAAACGAAATTTATCACGATAATCCTGCTTTCGAACCAGAACTTGCCAACCAAGAGCAGATAAAAGTTAGATTAAAATTTTATATTTTAGCTAAATTTATATTTCAAAATTGTTTTTTTTTAAGAATCCTTTTGATACGCTTTCATCTAAAAAAGAAAATCAAAATAATGAATCTTTTCTACTTGAAACACATAATCAAACAAGTAATTGGACTAACATCTTAACTAACAATAGTCTTATTTATATAGACTCAACTGATATTAAAAATTTCGATCAAATAAAAGAAGATTTTTATCATTTGTCCTTTAATTATCAAGGCATTTCTACTCAGGCATCAATAAATAACACAGAAAAACTTGCTGCTGCAGCAGCAGCTGCACTATCATCAACTGCGGCTTCGCTTGTTGAGGTGCCGAATTTTGGCCAAGAGCTCAGCTCTATGATGAAGCAAAATCGAATGGTAAGTGTAAAATATTTTTTCGCTTGCAATGCCCATTTGTTTGTTTAGGATTTGTTGAAAATCTTTACTGCTATTCTCAGCAAGTTATCGAAAAAAAATTTTGATTAAGTTAAATGATTCATTAAAAAGGAATTAAAAAAACTGCTCGTGTGCAATATAATCAACCAAAAGTATTCCGATCTTTTCAGTCTGACTTTTTATAGAGTTAATCAAAAATATTTTTTCGAATATTATAATCTTATCAATACTTCCACTGGCACGATCAATCAAGCAAGTTTTGCTTTGAACGCTTAATCCTCGATAAATTAATAATTTCTTTTAAACTAGTTTAATTTATTGAGAGCTTTATTAGCATAAGTTTTACAAAGAATTAGTTTTTACGTTCAAAATTTTTTTATATCAGAAAATTTACTGCAAATTAAATTTTTGACTTTATGTCAGGGAGATTTCAAATAAATATGTTTTAAAGAATTTTATTGCTTTATTGAAATTAGAAAAATAGAAACAAATTTAATGAACTTTTAAGATTACATTGCATTGAATTTATATACTCATAAAAGTTTTAAAAATTGTCCTTTAACTAGTTT
This sequence comes from Brachionus sp. 'Tiscar', assembly GCA_006352455.1. Taxonomy (NCBI): domain Eukaryota; kingdom Metazoa; phylum Rotifera; class Eurotatoria; order Ploima; family Brachionidae; genus Brachionus; species Brachionus sp. 'Tiscar'. The sequence goes on along the minus strand of VANL01000305.1, from coordinate 1,172 downwards.
GGGTCAATAATTTTTTTATTTACCACTCATAGACTGGCTACGGCCGAATTCCATCTTTTGACTTATTTTTATTTGTTTTAATAGGAATTGTTTTAACAAAATCGTGAGATTAAATTTCAAATCGAATTAGAATGGCCTAAATGGGTCTTTATTTTTATCCGAATAAATACTAAGCCAAGCATTCAATTTATATTACATTTGTTGTATTTTCATACAAAATCGTCTTAAGGTATGTGACCAAACAATTTCAAGATTTAAATCGCATTTTAGGAACGACAAATTTTTAGACTTTAAAAAAGACTAATTAAAAATCGATATAGACTTAAATTGTTTGAATAAATCCATGGCTACCTGTTTCTCTAAAGCGCCGAAGCATTCGTCTATTTTCTCGTTTGATTTGCCTTATTTTCATATAATTAGAAATACTCAGATTTTTAATTGCTTTTTACAAATAAATACTTAAAAATGTAGAATTATCACGATATTGTAAACTCTTTTGAAGAAAAATAGTTGATAATTATTTTTACGTGTATCTTATTCTAGAAAATTTATAGGAATTTTTAACTGATATTGTTGATATTTATGATAAAAATGGTTCATTTTTTATTAAAAACCAATACAAAAATATTTTTTATTCTTATTTTTTTATCTCCTAAAACTGTAATTCAAAATCAAATCAGCGCTTGGTTGAAAAACTAGAATCGAATATTTAATCTGTATTCTTTTTTAATTCTTTATCGTTTAGTTTATAATATAGTTTTGAAAGTATCTAAAATAATTTAATTTGCAGAATAGAAGAGTAAGTAATCTTAAAATGTAGGCTAAAATTTAATATATAAAAAATTTATATCTTAAATTTTTTCTCTTATCCTTGGATTAGAATGAAAAGTAGTTAATTGATCAACAGTGGAGAATAAATATGGATTAACTAAATATCTTAAAAAAAACAAAAAGGTTTGCTTTAAATTTTTGATCAAATAATCTGAGCTTTTAAGTTTAGAGATTTTTTAGATGATATAACATTGATTTTTTTTAAATAAAATGTGCTGTTTAAATATGAATTTAGGTGTTTGACATGTCAAATATAAATATATGGATTATCATATTAACAGTTACTCTGGTAATTCAAATAAAATTTTTTTGAGAAGCACATAGTACAAATATGACTAAAA